>JAPYYX010000207.1:0-173901 GCA_030522605.1 Cremastinae sp. B BG-2022a
AGTGAAATCGATTCAAGTTTTACAACATAGTTTCTACGACAGCTTGGAGTATAATACCGTAAATGTACTTGCCTCCTTTTTTTACAGCATATATGCTGTCTTTTGGTAGATTGAAATATTTATTATTTTTCACAATAGAAAGTAGCAACAAAAACAGGAGACGTTGGACAAAGGCTAAACGCAGCAAAATGTGGATTCGATTGCTTTTGGTTACTTTGGCAATAGCCCAAGCAACCGCGGTTCGAAAGCCGGTTCCGGGTAGATCGCTACCTCTTTTTCGGGATTACGGATATTTGCTCAACCACATGAGAGCAGTACCTGAAGACGTGCAAACACATTGGGCCTGGCGAATACCAACGGACATCATTTTCGAGAATTATTCGATCAAGGATTTACCTCCGTACAATGAATTTTATATGTACGTTTGCAAAAACATGAGCGAACTGAAGGACGCTTATTTCAATAAATTTTACGTAGAGGGTCAAAAGTCACATAATCACCCGTACACGGCGGGTTGGTCCGCCGAATCCAAGAGCAAATATTTTGGTATCGATAAACAGTACACTGATGATTCCGAATTATGGTACGTTTTGGTACGCATGGACAAAACTTTCGAACGCAAGAGATTCGACGATAAAGCGAAATTCGACATTACCCAGCGTGCCCTAGCAAGGATCAGAACAATGGTATACAATCAGGATACAGGTTCCACCAGATTTTTTATCGAAAACCTGGGATCTCACTACATCAAGTCGTATGCTAGCGGAGATTCTCTGTATCAAGTAAGATTTAATACTTGGCGTCGAGCCGCTACCGCGTCTCTTGATTATTACAGTTTATAAACAACGAACTTTTACTTTATAGGGGAGAGGGGGAAAAATGGGGTACCCCAAAAATTTGATGAACATTTTCAATATTTCAAAATTTAATAAAGTTTAGTATCAAATAGCATTTTCTTTGCCAAGAACATTCTTTGCCATAGAAATTAAAAATCAAAAATCAACATAGGAGATAGAAAAAGATGATTTTCTTTGGGAATGAGACACATTTAAACGAAAATGAAAACAAATCATGAATTAGATATTTGAAACGAAACGCCGAAGCTAATGATAAATTAACAAATTATAAAAGAGAAATTTTTTTCTTATTTTTAGAAGGGGTTCCAAATTGTGTTTCCTAAAAAAAGTTTATTTTTTCTCATGGCAGCTGAACTTTTAATTTGTTTCGTTCAGTGGTGATTAAAAAACAAAAAATTCAACATGGTCACTGTAAATCCATGTATTGTAGTCACTTTTTACACACATTAAAACGTGTACAATTCGTAAGTTTACACACAATATGTGATTAAATTACACACAAAATGCAAATCAATTTCATAAAAACACACATGCATATCTGTGTTTTTTAACAATGAAAATTTTACACACCCAACCGAGTAAAAATCGGAATTTTACGTGTATTAAGAAACACACTTCGATTTACAGTGTTTAATTACTTGGGATCGGAAAATTTTCTTCAGTACCCCATTTTGCCACCCTCTACCCTAATTATCATTAATTTTTCTGTGTTTCATCGCTTTTCCTTCTCCAGGTATTCGTGTATGGAGCCGAAGCATACGCAGCTCTGTGGGATAAAATGCTTAATTTCAATAAAATGTCGGAAGAGGAACAAAAGGATGCATTATCGCCGAAACACGCAATCCATATCGGACAGATACTGTCAGGGAGCGGAGAAAGGAGTGTCAGAGATTGGGCGAGGAAAGAAGCCACAGTAACGAGAAATGGACTCACTTATTCGTGTCTTGCGCAGTTTAAATTTGAGCCGGAAAAGTTTAAGGAAGCCTGTTCTCGTCTCGAAGACAGAATCTTGCTTGGATTAGATCTTAGACATGTAAGCTTTGCTTTCCCAACTGACGAACAACGCCACACTTTCAAAAACGTTGCCTTTTACACTTACCAAGATTGGGCAGAAAATTATGAGGACACATACCATGATTAGTATGATTCGAATCAACGTGTTTAGCTCCACAAGACAAAGGGAATACGATAAAAGTTTAATGAGATTTGGACAGACAGTTCTTTGATCCAGAATATGTCAATCAGGTTTATCTTAACATTTTCCTGTCAAAGAATCTCTGACAGTTTGATATGAAAAATCAAAATTTTGGAAAACAGTCTCAATCAATGTCGCCCCGATTCAGGAATAACGAAGAAAAAGATTAATTAAGTCACTTAATTGAAATTACTTATTACTTTTGGATCTAGGAACGTTTTTAATTCAAACTACCCATGTACTTGAGCTGCATTTTGTCTGTCACGCAGAAAAACGACATTATCACGTGAAACTTTTAATATCCTTGGTATCTCTACGAAATAATGAGATTAAAAATTAGATGAAGATATAAATACTATGCAAATACACAAATTCTTATTTTTTGGTAATTTGGTGATTCAAAAACTGTATCTTAATTAATTGGTCGATAGTCTCAGTTGTCTACTATTATGTATTCTTTGCTAAGTATGACATTATTCCAATTATTAATATTTAAATAATTTATATACGTAATATGTGATAGTGCGAAGAGATCATTAAAGTCATCAATGTTCGAAGACAGTATTCAAACTTCGCAGGGCTGTAAATGATCTACGAAATCCTATCGGTGATAGTTCCAATGGCAAAACCGTAATCCAATTCGATTTTCTTATTTAACGATTCGTATTATAAAATGAAATGCAATGTAATTCGTTCTAAGAAACTGTTATGAATTAATAAACGTACTGCATAAAAAATTTGCCAACCCTCAACTTCTATTGCCATCTAAAATACTCAAAACCTTGAAAAAATGTTTTTAAAATATCGACATTTATCCGACGTAAATAGTAAAATGAATGTATTCCTATCAAAAGATACAATTTTAAGTTTTATCTTAGAATTTGAATATATAATTAAGAATATTTTACGAAAGTGCGCATACATATAAAAGTCAAGATGAACAAAGCAGACGCAGATCAACTGAACAAATTTATCGAAGATAAAAATAATTTCACGCTTGCCTCCTACTAAAAAGTGTATAAATTCAAATTGAGTGAAAGACAATCAGCTTAAAAGCTGCTCGCAAGCGATAAAAATATTCAGTAACGACTAGAACTTCTCTTCAAAAAGATAAAATAGCGATAAATTCGTATAAAATTTTCGAATGAATTTCCAACGATAGAAAAAAGTATAAGAATAAGTAAAATATCACATTTAGAAGAAATTGAACAATTAATGTAAAATAAATATTTTTTTACAGCAGGAGCAATAGAACAGAACAAGCAAAAAAAACTCTGAATGAAATAAGACTCATCAAAGCTGACAATGTCCTTGATAATATAATCGACACGTCTTCTTGATCGCTGTCAAATAATTGCAAAATTAAGACTGCACATTTTTCCACAAATAATATTACCAGGAAAGAAATCGGAAAAAAAATATAAGGATCGTAAAATAAAGAAACATGTGGAAAAGTCTCTTGTTCGCGTTACTCTGCCAAATCGCAGCGGTATGGTCGGAAGATCATTTGAGACACTCAGATCTGGGGAAATCGGTGAACATATTTCAAAATTTCGCATTTGACGATACCCCTGCACAAGTATCATTCGACGACAGTCGTGATTGGATCGATCGATTGAGCAAGAAGACATTTTTGAAGAACGGCACGTTTCGATTTAGAGCATTGACTTGGCGTCCGTCTAAATTGGAAGGTCTTTATATGAACTTCGGTGAACGTTCTTTGACCGTTTGCGACAATCTTGAATCACTGCTGAAAACATTCTTCAATTATATCCAAGTGCTGCATATTTCCGAATTTGCGGATGAGTTGAGTCAAACTCCGAAATTGTTTACCGAATTTTCGAACCTAACTGACATAGCCAACAAGTTCGATATTCCGGAAGAATATCTCCGAGGCGATGATTATACGTATGTTCTTGTAAAACATTCCCTGACTAGACACAAAGCGTTGATACAGACGAAATTTGAGCAACTTCAACCGGAAAACGACATTCAAAGCGACCTGGATAAAATTACCGAAAACAAAAGCGGACCGATTCTGTCTTTCATCAAAAAATACGGATCACATTACATCGATGATTATGAAACTGGAATTTTATTGTATCAGGTGAGTACAATTTGTAATAATTATTTACGAATTTTTTCAATATTCAGAATACTTTTTCAATCATCAAAAAAGCACTGAAAATTTCTGCCATTCCTGGACAATTTGAAAAATATTGTGTTACGGGAAAACCCATACCCTCGACCTCCCACAACACATTTCGTCGGAGAACATGTTAAATAAGACGCGCGAATATTAATTTTTCCGTACGAGGGCAGTAGGGCGCGCGAAGGAACGGTCATTAGCCAAAATTTCGAAAAGAGTGGGGAGGAAGAGCCGAGCCCCACTGCCCACCGAAGCATTCGGATCCGAACATTAGGATAAACTAGGAGTTCCTCAAGAACCGGAAATTCTGTATTCAATTACTATTGTATTATCAGTAACACCCAGTATTAAACTCGAAGAAAGTTTATTTGTAATCGTCAATATCTTGTCTCTGTTAATTTGTCGAAAGAGAGACGAAGGATCAACCGGTAGTAAATAAGGTAAGTCGATTTGAGATCAATCTGTTGCAGATAGATTCTTGCCTGGTGAAACTTCTATCTCTACTTTCTTGGGTCCTCTAGTCGACCCCACTCCTCGGCTCCTTCTGAGCTCGCCGGAAAATTATTAAAGAAAATTGAGCGTCGACAAAAGTCGACTGGCGCCCGATAAAATAATAAATTTTACAAAAGAGCCCGGACAGCTCTGACCCAAGTCACATCGGATGAAGGGATGAACCCGTCTCAATTGATTTTAATTAAATAGCGTAGTGTGTTTCGAAAATTGTACAAAATCGAAGCAAAGATTTTGAAAAACTTCAAATCATACATTTTTTTCACAGGTATTCGTGTACGATAAAAAAGAATTCGCTGCTTTTGATGATAAACTCAGATACAAAGAAGTTCAAAATTTGGAGGAATCACAGATAAAATACCTGTCGCCGAAATATGCGAAGAGGGTTGGAAAAATTTTATCGTTAGATAGAAACTCTTCGATCGAGGCATGGGCAGCTGAAGTTTGCATAGACTCGTACTATCCAATAGAAGACGACGAAATTTTGACACTATCCACGAACCCTGTGCGTTTTAATAGTCTTTTGCGTCTTGATCAGTACCGATACGCAATGAGAGAGTTTCAACATAAGGCTCAGAATGGCACTTTGATCCAAATCAGGTTATATTCGATTCTAAATGTTATCAAAAATGAGACTAAAAGAGAATGGTTTCACAATGTCTTCGTTAATAAATTCCGTGAGTTTTTTAAAAATATATACTTTAGATTGTGAAGTTCCAAAAACTCTTTAACATTTCAATAATATTTACTGTATTTTGTAATAACAATTTTCTGGAATAATGATTTAATAATAAATGCGAATTGAACGTATACTAATTGGACGTTACCTCATAATTTTTTTCTGTCTTATTTTATCTTATCCAAAATATATAAGCTCCATGTGTATAATAATAATAAAAAATATAGCTAAAAGTAACAGCTCGGAGACATGTTTTTAAGTTTATAAATTGTTTGCTTCTACTCAAACGTTTATGGTTTAATAACCGACTGTCGTCGACCCGTGGTCGATGTTGAGTTCTGGCGGTCCCATAACTTAAGCAGAGTTAGGCGCGACCGATACTTCGATGGACTACCGCTCAACTTGCACCGGTCAATATTGAGCGGGAGGTGGATTTTTTCTGGATTTTTCGACGTTTGAAAACTTCAAAAATCGAAAAATCCAGAAAAAACACCACCGAATATATATCGACCAAAGTTTTCCGCAGTTTTTCAGTGTGCATGTGCGAATGCGACAAAGAGTTATGGTTCGATTCGACCATCTGGCTATGGTTATGCGTATGGTTATGGCAACCGAAATAGGGCTTCGTGATTGGTCGAGCGCTTCTGGTTCTGGCTATGCGAACCGTGTGTCCCAGGCCTTGGAGTATAAATTGACTGTGGACGCAATCGGGGGGGAATTAGGAAAAAAATTTAAAAGGAATAAAAGAATAATTAGAAGTTTTACATCAGTTATAACAGAAATAATTAATAACCTAGCCTCTACCTACCTTGCAGATCGTGTCAGTCAGACAAAATAAATTTGATTATTAAAATTTTGAGTTGTTACCATACAGTTCAAATAAGATAACATTTCAAGAAAGAAGCAATAAAAACAGGAGACATTAGATAAAGGCTAAACGCAGCAAGATGTGGATTCGATTGCTTTTGGTTACTTTGGCAATAGCCCAAGCAACCGATGAGGTTCGGAAGCCGGTTCCGGGTAAATCGTTCAATCTTTTCGAGTATTATGGTCATTTGCTCGACCACATGAGAGTAGTACCTGAAGACGAGCAAACGCATTGGGCCTACAGACTGCCAATGGACCTCATTTTCGAGAATTATTAGATTAAGGAATTACCTCCCTACAACGAATTTTATATGTACGTTTGCAGAAACATGAGCGAACTGAAGGACGCTTATTTCAATAAATTTTACGTAGAGGGTCAAAAGTCACATAATCACCCGTACACGGCGGGTTGGTCGTTCAAATCCAAGAGCAAATATTTTGGTATCGATAAACAGTACACTGATGATCCCAATTTATGGTACGTTTTGGTACGCATCGATAAAATTTTCGAACGCAAGATATTCGATGACAAATCGAAATTCGACATTAACGAACGTGCCATGACAAAGATCAACACAATGGTATATCATCAGGATACCGGAACGACTAGAAGTTTTATTCGGAGGGAAGGATCTCACTACATAAAGTCGTATGCCAGCGGAGATTCTCTGTATCAAGTAAGAGTTATATCATGGCCGTTAATGAAAAATGAACCTCTAAATATTCGATACCTAAAGCTTGTCGATAAGAGAAGATAATTAAATGCTTTTGAATTTATAATTATCATTAATTCTTGAATTTTACTTTTTCTTCTCCAGGTGTTCGTGTATTCAGGCGAATCACGCGCAGCTCTATGGAACGATATGCTTGATTTCAATAAAATGACGGAAACGGACCAAATGGATGTATTATCGCCGAAACACGCAATCCATATCGGAAATATAATGTCCGGGAGCGGAGAAAAAAGTGTTAGAGAAAGGGCGATGATGGAAGCCTTTGTAATGAGAAATGGATATTTTTATCCGTGTCTTGCGAAGTTGAAATATGATCCGGAAAAGTTTAGGGAAGTCTGTTCTCTTCTTGAAGACAGGATTTTGCTTGGATTAGATCTTAGACATTTGAGCTTTGCTTTTCCTACTGACGAACAACGCACCACTTTCAAAACCGTCGCCCATTACACTTACCAAGATTGGGCAGAAAATTATGAGCCGAGTTACCGTGATTAGTACGATTCGAATCGACGTGATCAACTCCATAATAAAAACGAAAGACGATAAGCGTTTGATGAAAATTAGGCAGAAAGTTCTTTGATGTGATCAGAATACAGTAATCAGATTCATTTTAATACTATCATTAAAATTCAAGTAATTGATGAAAAATATTGCAGTTCATAAATTCATATGTTGATATATTCACCATGTAGAAGACTGTGTGTTATTGTTAAAGTATTCAATAACGATGTGGGAGAAACTTTTGAAAAAATTAAAATAAATACGATTTTGCTCTACATAACATTGTCGATTGTTTTCACCAAATTTTTATCATCTTTTGATTTCTCGTTTGGTTTCTGTGCATATTCTTTTTTATTGTGGTATCGAGATGTCTCCATTGCAGTAAAAATAACCTTTTCGGTTGCAGTACTTATGCGATAAAAAATATCTGATTATCATGGTTGGTATAAGATCGAATGAATCGACGTGAAGTGTTGAGCGTGATGATTTTTTTTGCAGTTCACACATCCATTGAATGAGCGACCTCATTTAATGCAATGTAATGCGCTTTAAACCTTTTTTTAATGTACTATGTATTTTATTCGATGAACCTGGAAATAAAAAGTACTTTAAATAAATTTCTACATTGCTGTATTTCTTTCTATGTATATAGCTATATTCCTATAAATAATGTAAAATTTTTCTTATTTGTTTTTTTTTCTTATTTGACTTCTTTAGCTAAGAATAAATATGGTTTTTAAGCTGGCGGGCGGGGGGGGGGGGCAAATGGGATCCTTAAGAAAATGTTACGATTCCAAGGGTTTAAATATGCTGAATCTTTTTTTAAAATCATAATTAAATTGAAAAAATAGAACTTTCAGCTGCCATGAGAACAATAATTTTTTTTTCAGCGAACAAAATGGAGAACCCCTCCAAAAAGTAAGAAAAAGTATGTTCTTTTTGTAAGTTTTTAATTTATTATTAGCTTTGACCTATTATTTCAAGTAATTAATTGATGATTTATATTACTCTTTATTTAAATGTATTTCATTATCACAGAAAATGTTTTTTTTCTACCTCCTATGTTAATCTGGTGTGTTAATTGATTATTAATTTCAATTTTTGCTTCAATGTGTTTTCAAATCACCAAGTATAATGTTATTATTAGCAAAAAAATAAACTATTGAATATTAAATTTTATCAAATTGTGAAATGTTGAAAATTTTCATCAAATTTTTGGAGTACCCCATTTTGCCTCCCTTTTTATTCCATCTGTCAATTAATCCTTCATAATTCGTTAGAGAAAATAATTATTTTCCAATAAAGTCTCTATCAAGGTTGCAACGCAGAAAAAATAAGTAATCGAAGTGAAATTACTTATTATTTTTCGATCTAGAAACACTCGCTATTTAGGTTTCGTAGGTATTCCGATAATAACGTTTATTCAGTTGCGTTCATCTCATTATAATACAGAAAAAACATTCAAAAATAACATCATCAAGTGAAATTTTGAAATTGAAATAATGTTTTTATATTGAAAACGAAATAATGAGAGAAAAATATAGATGAAGATATAAATTCTATGAAAATACAGAAATTCTTATATTTTTGGGAATTAAGTGATTCAAAAACTGGATGCGAGTCAGTCGCATCTTTATTCGTATCGCTAGGTTTTGTTGCCAATGTTTATATTCTTTCCAATATTACTTCATCTACATCAAAATCATCTTTCTTCGTACCACAACAGGGTTTAAACTTCGCAAAAATGCCAATGGCATCTCATCGATAATAGATCCGATGACAAAGTTTCACCTCAACTCGATTTTCCAAATCTTCTGTTCATATTTAAATATAAAATGCAGTGCAATTTATTGATTTTATGAAATTATTACGGATTAATAAACTCACGACATAAAAACTTCGTAAAATCTTGACTTCTGTCGCCATCGAAAGGGTTCAAAAACTTCCAAAATGTAAAATATTCTCATTTATCTAACGTAGATAGTGAAATTAACATTTTTATCGAATACATACATGGTTAGTTTCATCCTAGAGTCCCAATGTATCATTATGAATAATATATAAATATTGTGTATATAGGAGTCAATAAAGAAAGTAGAAGTATAGAATCAGCTGAACAAATTTGTCGATGATACAAATTTTCTGTTAAAAAATGTATAAATTTAATAAAGCGCAAGTCCAACCATTTAAAAGCTGTTTCCAAGCGACAGAAACGTTCAGTAACAGCAAGGATCCTTCTTTTCTATTCAATAGCGCACAGAAGATAAAAGTAATATATATTAATTAAGGTATTTCTTGCATGAAATAGTTATCTTTAGATTTCACCGAAAATTTGCAGAAAAATCCTTTGATGTCACATGTACGACTGTGGAAAATTTCAGGGGCTGTTACCGACTGAAAAATCAAGATATTTATTATTGAAAATCGTCATTTTTCGTAACCTCCCATAAGAGCCCGTGTTAAATATCACGATATTAACGATGAGTATCTCGATTTTTCAGTCGGTGAAGCCTATTGAAATTTTGCACACATTTTTATATAACATCAAAGAAGCTTCAATTGATTTTTTACGAAATTTTGAGGACATACATTTTTATGATTTTGTTTATCATATAACAAATAAACTTTTCGTTGGACCGATTTGAATTTTGAGTATGTTTTTTTTTAATTGATTTGCAATAACTTTTTCTAATGGACTTAAATGCTCAATCCACTTGGAATATGAGAAGAAACGAGATCAAAATTTCGATACCACCCCTCGCGCTAGGAATACCTTAAAACTAATTCGTTGAAATTTGTATTATTTTCTCCAACAGAAAGGACCAATAAAAGTATAAGAGATTAGAACTAAGCTATAAAGACAGCAAAATGTGGGGTCAATTGTTTTTGGCAACGTTGGCAATAGCCCAAGCAACGGGTGATGTTCTGAAACCAGAAGTGGGCAGTTCATTCAATATTTTCGATCACTATGGTACATTATTGAATCTTGTAAGGGCTGTACCACGAGAAGAGCAAACGTTTTGGACCTTCAGATTGCCAAGAGATCTCATTTTTGATGATTATTCGATCAAGGATTTACCTCCCTACAACGAATTTTATATGTACGTTTGCAAAAACATGAGCGAACTGAAGGATGCTTATTTCAATAAATTTTACGTAGAGGGTCAAAAGTCACATAATCACCCGTACACGGCGAGTTGGTCGTTCAAATCCAAGAGCAAATATTTTGGTATTGATAAACAGTACACTGATGATCCCAATTTATGGTACGTTTTGGTACGCATCGATAAAATTTTCGAACGCAGGATATTCGATGAAAAATCGAAATTCGACATTAACGAACGTGCCATGACAAAGATCAACACAATGTTATACCATCAGGATACCGCAACGACTAGAAGTTTTATTGCGAGGGAGGGATCTCACTACATAAAGTCGTATTCTAGCGGAGATTCTCTGTATCAAGTAAGAGTTATATTATTACAGTCAATGAAAAATGAACCTCTAACATTTGATGGCTAGAGCTTGTTTTTGAATTTAAAATTATAAATTCAAAAACATTTAATTTTATTCTCTTCATCTTTCTTCATGTTCCTCGTCATTTCTTCTTCTTCATCTTCATCTCACCTCTTCATCAAATCAAGAATTGATAATAATTATAATTAATAATTAATTATTATTAATTCTTGAACACCTCTTTAATAATAATTATAATTATTATTAATTCTTGATTTACTTTTTCTTTTCCAGGTGTTCGTGTATTCGAATAAATCACGCGCAGCTCTATGGGATGATATGCTTGATTTCAATAAAATGTCGGAAAAGGACCAAAAGGATGTATTATCGCCGAAATACGCAATCCATATCGGAAATATAATGTCAGGGAGCGGAGAAGGAAGTGTCAGAGATTGGGCCACGAGAGAGGCCACAGTAACGAGAAATGGACACACTTATCCGTGTCTTGCGGAGTTTAAATTTGAGCCGGAAAAGTTTAAGGAAGCCTGTTCTCGTCTTGAAGACAGAATCTTGCTTGGATTAGATCTTAGACATTTAAGCTTTGCGTTCCCAACTGAAGAACAACGCACCACTTTCAAAAACGTTGCCTTTTACACTTACCAAGATTGGGCAGAAAATTATGAGCCAAGTTACCATGATTAGTATGATTCGTATTACCGTGTTTAGCTCCACAACAAAAAGGGAATATGATAAAAGTTTGATGAGATTTGGACAGACAGTACTTGGATCCAGAATATGTCTTAAAATTTTCTTGCCAAAGAATCTCTCATAGTTTATTATGAAAAATCAAAATTTTGGAAAAAAATCTTCATCGATGTCGCCCGGACCCAATACTAAAGAAAAAATTTAATTAGGTCATTTACCTGAAATTACTTATTATTTTCTGATCTAGAAATGCTTGTAATTTGAACTACCCATGTATTTTCATAACGACGTTTATTCAGCTGCGTTTTTATCTAATTGCAATGGAGAAAAAGACATTATCAAGTGAAACTTCTAATATCTTTAGATCTTTATGAAATAATGAGGTTAACAATTAGATGAAGATATAAATTCTATGCAAATACACGAATTCTTATTTTTTGGGAATTTACTGATTTAACAATTGGTTGCGAGCTCTTCATTAATTGGACGGTAGTCTTAGTTATAAACTATTATGCATTACTTGCTAACAATAAGTACGAAGTTATTCCGATTATCAACATTAATCAATTCATATACGTAATATGTGATAGTGCGAAGTGAAGATGATCCAAAGAGATCATTAAAATCATCAATGTTCGAAAACGGTTTTCAAATTTCGCAAAGGTGTAAATGATCTATGCAATCCTATTGGTGTTAGTTTTGATAACAAAGCCCCACTCCAATCCCATTGTTCTATTTTCTCACTCGTTTTATAAAATGAAATACAATGTAATTGGTTCTATGACTATTATGGATTAATATTATGGACTATTATGGATGAATAAATGCACTGCATAAAAAATTTGCCAACCTTCCACTTCTATTGTCATCGAAAATATTCAAAATCTAAATAAAATAAAGCATAAATAGTGATAAAAATATATTCCTATTAAAAGATACAATTTTAAGTTTCATCCTAAAATGTGAATTTATAATTAAGAACATCTTAAGAAAATGCGTATATAGGAGTCAAGATAAACCAAGCAGACGTAGATCAACTGAACAAATTTGCCAAAGACAAAAACAACTCTATGTTTGTCTCCTATCAAAAAATGTATAAATTCAAATTGAGCGCAAGTCTTCAGTATTCAGTAACAAGAAATTCTCTTCAAAAAGATAAAATAGCGATAAATCCGTATAATATTTCCGAAAATATATTTCCAACGATAGAATAAAGTCAGAACAAGTAAAATATCACATTTATAAGAAAATGAACAGTTGATGTAAAATAAATATTTTTTACAGGAAGAGCAATAGAAAAAAAAATCCTAAATCAGACAAGACTCATCAAAGCTGACAGTATCCTGAATAAAATAATCGACACGTCTTCTGGATCGTTGTCAAATAATTGCAAAATTAAGACTGCAAATTTTTCCACAAAGAATATCACTGAAAAAAATTAAGAAAAATTGAGAAAATATACAGTTATATCATAAATCTATAATCCAGCCTCTAAAACCTTGCAGAACGTGATAGACAACATAATTTTGTTTCTTAAAATTTGGTGTCGTTACCATACAGTTCAAATGAGATAACATTCCGGTGTATAACGTATATTAATTGAAAATGAACGCGACACAATGAAGCATCGACACGCGTGAGCAATTTGAGCTCGTATTTATAAGCGTTCATCGTGAACATTCAGTCAGACAACTTTAATCAGCCGAACAGTTCGAGTCGGAAGAAGATTCGAATTTGGAAACATCATATCGATGACTCTTCATCTGGCAGTCATCACCAGTCATTGCTAGCAGTTACCAATATGTAAAATTATTCAATAGCTCATAGTCGATAGATAAAAATAATAATCACTAACAAATACTGAATAATTGAAATTTTTATTCTTTTTTACCATAGAAAGGAGCAATAAAATCAGAAGAGATTAGGAAAAAGTCAAAAACAGCAAGATGTGGATTCGGTTGCTTTTAGTAACTTTTGCAATAGCTCAAGCGTCCGTCATTCAGAAGCCACGACCAGGCAGATCATTCAATATTTTCCAAAGCTATGGTCATTTCTTGAATCTTGTGAGAGTTGTACCACGAGACGTGCAAACATTTTGGGCCTTCAAACAGCCAACAGACCTTATTTTTAAGGATTATTCGATTAGGGATTTATCTCCGTACAACAATTCGTACATATACATTTGCAATAACATGAGTCAATTGGTTGACGTTTATTTCAAGAAATTTTCCGTTGAGGGTCTAAAGGTACCTCATCACACGTATACGGCAGGTTGGACCTACAGATCGCAATCCAAATATTTTGGCATCGAAAAAGAGTACACTGGTAACCAATATTGGTACGCCTTGGTACGCATTGATAAAACGGTCGATCACAAAGAATTCGATGATGATTACGATTTCGTCATTAATGACGATGCTATGAGTGAGATCAAAAAAATGGTATACAACAAGGACACGAAATCGTGCAGAGATTTCATTCCCCTTCACGGATCTCACTACATAAAGTCGTATGCTACCGGCGATTCTCTGTATCAAGTAAGAATTAAATGTTATTACAGTTAACAAACCTCTGACATTCAGTGACCAGAACTTGACGATATGAGAAGAAAATTGAATGTTTTTGAATTTGCAATTATCATTTTTTTTGTAGTTGTAATTGTAATTTTTCTTGATTTCATCATTCTCTCTTCTGTTAATCTATTTATTTTATTGTAAATTGCCTTAAGGGTTACCATGGCATAATAAGAAAATCAATCAATCAATCAATCTTCTCCAGGTGTTCGTGTATGGAGCCGAAGCACGCGCAGCTCTGTGGAACAAAATGCTTGATTTCAATAATATGTCGGAAGAGGAACAAAAGGACGCATTATCGCCAAAGTACGCAGTCCACATCGGACAGATACAGTCAGCGAGTGGAGAGAGAAGTGTTAAGGAGTGGGCGACCAGAGAAGCTACAGTAACAAGAAATGGACGCAGTTATCCATGCCTTGGGCATTTCAAGTTTGATCGAGAAAAGTTGAACGAGGCCTATTCTCATCTCGAAGACAAGATCTTGCTCGAGTTAAAACTTGATCATTTAGGTAATACTTTCCCAACTGATGAAAACCGTGTCGTTTTCAATGGAGTCGTCGTTAGGAGTTTCCAACCTTCTGCGGAAGAATTCGATACCTACAGTGATGACGAAAACAGTCCTGATTATGTATACACAAAATGGAAATGATAAGAGCTTGATAAAATTTGGATTGAATATTTTTTAATGTGAGAATAAAATTTGTATCTGCTACACCCAAGTGGAAGACCACTAATGATTGTTACTACTGTTATTATTACGCAATTGTATAAACCATGAGATGTTTTGATACAATGATTTAACTATACAAAATGTATGCCTTCAAAAGAAGGAACTGATTAAATACAACATAAGGGTTTTCAACCCCATTTTTTGTTTTTTAATGCACTATTTATTATCGTGTTTCTATTTGAAATGCTACAATATTATAAGTTTTAACCCTAGCATTCCATGATACCTATATGAGACAAATTTCGTATACTAGGGTGATGACCACCTCATACTTTCAAACTAATTCAGTTAACTTATTTCTAGTCACCGAGAGCTTTATTTTATTTAGAAAACTTTAGAATTCTGGAAATTAGAACGGAACGTTGCAAAAAGTCGATTTTTTTTTTCGCTGGAGAAAATGTAGCTTAAAAAATTGTGGATCAAGAATTTCGAATTTGTTCGAAATTGCGTGGGGTGATGATAACCCCTGAATGGGATACGAGAATTAAAAATCCTTAATCCTGATAAAATTTAAGAGTCGTTTGTCAGTTAGTCCTTACAAAATTCGTTCCATAAAGTAACGATGTCAAGTCTGAATAAAAAATGTCTTGAGTCAACAATATTCAAAAAAATACGTGGTTAATTTTAGAACCAAAAACACTTGTTACATAGACCATTTCGATAACTATGTTTACTCAGCTACTTTGTATCTATCAAATACAAAAAGAGACATTAAAAAACGATATTTTCAAGTGATACTTGGTATTTTCACAAAATAATGGTGTCAGAAAGTCGATAAAGATATTCTAAATAGTGTTTAAACACATTAATTTTTACATTGTGATATTGATATAAAATTCCAAACAAGTTCAGATATTTTTTCAAGTGTTCGTAAGAAAAAAAAACGTTTTTGATAAGCCAATACATTGTGAAAAAAAATATTTTCAGATCCAACGCGACAAACATCATTCAATTTTTATACGAATATATAAAAAATAAAATATTGTGTTTTGGAAACCAGCATTTGGAAAAAAAAATTTAGTTTGGTTGAAGTACAGATTATATAAATTAAAATTTTGCTAAAAATTGTATCAACGTAATCAACGCCGAAAAGCATGAATTACATACAAAATCTTAAGACATTTTTTTTAGTTTTAACGAAAAATATAGAATAATTTATAAATCAGGTGTATAAAATCAACTGAACAAATTTGCTATGGATTAACACGAATAGATAGTATGATTAAAAGTAAAAAATAAGCTATCGTCTACGAATTTAAAAGCTACGAGCGAGCGATAAAAACTTCAGTACTGAAAATAATCTCTTTACGAGAAGAGAAACCAACGGCGAACCGGTAGACTTTCTGGTTGATATCTAATTGTGAGCACAAAAAAACGTAATAACGAAATCGAATTTCACGTTTATAGAAAAATTACAATTCATTCTATAATTAACATATATATTTTTATAACAAAAACTATAGAAAGAGCACAGCAAAGAAGGAATAAATTCAGAGTTAAAAACATGTAAAAACCGCTCCTATATCATCTTTGCAATATAATCAACAGCTCTTTTGAATGGCCATCAAAAAATTTAAAAATCAGAACTGTTAATTTTCCTACGAAAGATTTTACTAAAAAAAATAAAGAACGCAAGGATTCGTTAAAGAAGCAAGATGTGGAAAACTATTTTGTTCGCCCTACTTTGTCAATTTGCAACAACATGGTCGCAAGTTGATATTGGGCCCTCAGATATAGGCAAAGGGGTGAACATATATCGAAATCTCAATTCCGTCGGTCACCATGAGAAAATTACGTTTTCTGACGATCTTGACTGGGTAGAAAAGCTGCCGAAAAAGGAGTATTTAAAGGAAAATACGTTTGAAATTGGCTCAACGCCGAAGAATATTCTTTTCGACGATAAAAACTTAGCCTATGAGTATTCATCGGTAGACATCTGTTACAGCGTAGAAGAGTTGCTCAAATCTTATTACAAGTATATTACGTTTTATACTCTGGGTCACTCCGAAAAATTCGCCGAAGCTTGGAAACTGTTCACTGAATCTTGGACCACATCTGACATAGCCGAAAAGTTTGGTATCCCGGAAGAGTACGTTCGGAGTAATGATTACAATTATGTTCTTTTGAAAATATTCCTACATACGTCCGATCCGTCGATAACAGAAGCAAGTAACATTCAATTATCAGACAACGCCGTTGATAATTATAATAAAATCAACAAGAATGACCGCAAGACGCTGCTCAATTTCGTTGAAAGGCATGGATCACATTTTATTCGTTTCTTACGCAACAGGAGGCGTATTGTATCAAGTAAGATTTGCGTTTTTATGTTTTTCTTATGTTTTCGATATTTTAATTTGAGGAAACCTTATTCGAATCGCCAACTAAATACGGATTACAATTTAATAAACATTTCCTAATATGAAAAAAACATCAAAGATTCAAAAAACTGTTTTCTTTTGCATTTTTTATCAGCGTAGACAAAAAATTACCGATCAATTGTAAGACATAAAAACATTTCTGTACTATAATTAATTTTTTCAGGTTTTCGTGTACGATAAAAACGTATTCGCTACGTATTTTATGGATGTTAAAATCAGCCGCATCACAAACCTTTACAAATTACTAAAATCAGAAAAGAATTACTTTTCACCAAAATATGTGGATTATGTCGGAAAGATCATGTCGAAAAATCGTGACTCTGCAATCGAGGCATGGGCAGCGAAAACGTTCAAAGACACGTACAAAAAAAATACGGACCAACCCGTTTATTATAATAATCTCATACGTCTCCATGGAAATAAGACTGCATTGAAAGAATTTCAAGACATGGCTTGGGACAGTACTATTGTCCGCATAGGACTGGTTCCAAATTCGTTGATCATTGATGGAAACCCAAAAACATGGTTGGACGAATTTTACGCTGAAAACACTCCACCATACTCAAATTCACATCAATAATTACCAACAGTGGTGGGTACGACGTCAACACGATGAGCTCCGATGATTTCTTAAGTTAAGCAGCGCTAGACACTGCCAATACTTAGATGGGTGACCGCACAGTCCAAATTGCCTGATGGGTCAATGTTTAGTGGGAGGTGGTTCGTTTTAAAGTCCTTCCAAGGTTTGAAAACTTCGAAAAACCGGTTAATATTGGATTTACGAGAATTTAAAAAACCTTAAAAAATGAAAAATAGATAGGAGATTCAATTTCACCCTCATTATAAAAATCAAGAGAACCGTAATAAATTACAAATGTATCGAACAAGATGAATCATTGTTGAATAGTTGATAATTTTTAAAAAATGAAAATAAATTTCGGTGATCCTCCGAAGTAAAGACACTTTTATTTAATTTTCATTATTCAAAAAATTGATACTCCTTATTAAATTCATATTAGAAAATAGGTTACAGTCGATCTCAGACTTCGTGATCAATACTATCAAAATATGTAAATAAGTCACCTTCAATACAGTAGATACTTAGGATCAACTGAACAAATTTACAAATGATAAATATGAATTAATGTGTCCAATAGAATAAAAAATAAAAAAATGAAAGTTGAGAGGCATTCAAAGAGTTTAAAAGCTGCTCGCGAGCGATTAAGTCTTCAGTTCGCTCAAAGAATTCTCTTCGAAAACATAGAATAGCGAAAAACTTATCACTCAACATTCGAAATTTATTTCTCGCTATTCTACGATAAAAAATTGAAAAATTTGTTTTAATATTGGCACATTTTTCTAGCTTGAAGAATAAAAGCAAAGAAGAAAAAAATTAGCATCAAAAAAGCCTTTCAAAGAGCTGACTATACATAATCCGTCCGATACAATCAACACATCTTATGCGACAGCCATCGAATCATCACTAAATTATAACTGCTCTATTTTCCACAAAAGATATTGCCATAAAAATATAAAAAACGCGGGAATTCCTTACAAAAGCAAAATGTGGAAAAGTCTTTTGTTCGTCCTACTTTGCCAATTTGCAACAGCATGGTCGCAAGTTGATATTGCCCCCTCAGATGTAGGCAAAACGGTAAACATATATAGAAATCTCAGATTTCCCAATCGCCCTACAAAAATCATATTTTCCGACAATCGTGATTGGGTAGATGAGCTGCCGAAAAAAGAGTACTTTAAACCAAATACGTATACGGTTGGTTCATCATCGTCGAACTATCTATTCGACAGTACAAATTTAGCCCATGAGTATTCTTTCATAGACGTTTGCGATAGCGTAGAAGAGCTGCTCAAATATTATTTTAGGTATATTGAGCTTGAGACTTTACCTAACTCCCAACAATTCACCGAAGCTTGGAAACTGTTCACTGAATCTTGGACCACATCTGACATAGCCGATAAGTTCGGCATCCCGGAAGATTACGTTCTGAGCAACAATTACAATTATATTCTTGTGAAAATATTCCTACAGACATCTGATCCGTCCTTGACAGATGTGAGTAACATTAAGCTATCAGACAACGCGTCTGCTGATTATGGCAAAATCAACAACAATGACCACGAGACGCTGCTCGCTTTTGTTGAAAGATATGGATCACATTGGATCTCCTCCTACGCAGCAGGAGGCGTACTGCATCAAGTGAGTTCACTGGTTTATTATATTTTTCTTATATTTTTGATATTTAATTAATTAATTCCAAAGAAACCTCATTCGACCACTAGCAAAATATCGATTACTGCTTAAAAAAGTTCATTAAGTAATATGAAAAAAACATTATCAATGTAGGATCAGTGGGAAAACAGATCAGAGGGTTTGAATTTAAAACGAATAATTATTATTGAAAAGAAAATACAGAAAGTATACAAATATAATCGCTGCCCAAAGGCTCTCGCTCGCAATTCAGACATCAACTGCAGTCGAGTCTCACTACAGTGAAACGCAATAGAGTGAACTCTCATTACAGTGAACGACGTTGATCTCGCTACAGTGAATTTCTCCACTCCCCACCACCGAGATGCAGCAAACCTATCATGATCGCGCTTGTGATCTCTCGCATGTTCATCTCGTGCTTGCGCATTTGACTGCGCTTGATACGCTGTTTCTGATTGGGGATAACGGAAAAATTCACTGTACCGAAACTAACCCAGTCCCGTCGAATTCACTGTAGTAAGACTGGACTGTAACTCACCCTTGCATTCGTCTCCTCGTTTTATTCTTCCACAAGGTCCTTCATCTTTTTTCAATCGTTCTCTCTCTCACCCCCAAGACGCACACTTTTTACCTTTTTTGGAAACAGTTATTCGACGCATTCATTCCTTGAGACACTCATACTGCACCCTCCATAAAACAATTACGCTTCGAACTCGCAGTCTCAAATTCTCGGTTTTCCCCGTTTATGACCATTGCGTCTAATGCGTTCCTTTTTGCACGCACTTGCTCTAGCATACCTGAACACACACAACATACATACACCCACATGAATATGTACAAAAAATTACCAATCAATTGGAAGATATAAAAACAATTCCATATTATAATGAATTTTTTCAGGTATTCGTATACGATAAAAATGAGTTCGCTTCTTTCGGCGATGAAATCAGAGGCGTCCTCCTCAACAGTATGCAAGAGTCGCAGAAGAAATACTTTTCACCAAAATATGCGAAATATGTCGGAAAGATTTTATCGAAAAATCGCAATTCTACAATTGATGAATGGGCCGCGAGAACGTTAACGGATTCATACACCACAGATACGGACCAGCGCGTTGTTTTTAATAATCTCTTACGTCTTCATGGAAATAGGGTCGCATTGAGAGAATTTCAAGACATAGCTTGGGACAGTGCTATTATCCGCATAAAATTGACAACAATTGCATGGGTCCTTGGTGGAAACCCAGGAATATGGTTGAACGAATTTTTCGCTGAAAACACTCCACCATACTCAAATTCGCATCAATAATTACCAACAGATGAGCTCCGATGATTTCCCAAGTAGCGTTAATCATTGCCAATAGTTAGATTGGTGATAGCAGTAGGATATATCAACAATTTTATTCATATTATATGGATAGTTTTAAATCACATTACTCGAAGCAAAAAATAATAATATCGGATCTACGGGAATGTTAAAAAACCTTAAGAAATGAAAAAAAGTTGGAAAATTCAACTTCACCCTCATCATCCAAAACATGAGAACTGGAATAAAATACGAATGTATTAAATAAAATGAATCATTGTTAAATATGTTAAAATCAATGTTAAAGTTCATAACTTAATAAAAATGAAAATAATTTTCGGTGATATTTCGAAGTAAAAAGTTTGACTTTGATTTAATTTTCGTCAATTCGGAAAATTGATATTTCTTTTAACCCTTTCGTTACGAGCGTCATCTACAGACGACATCCGCCAGACGATCTGTGTACAAGTGTCCCTTAAAGACGACATCCGTGTATCGTCAAACTAGCAAAAGAATGATCTTCGATAAAGTTCGAATGGTAGGAGGGGGCAAATAAGTGATGGTTAGGGGGTAGTGGGGATTGGTGAGGTAACTTTTCCTAAGATCACTTTTTTCTCAGTCGAACAATAAGAAATCTGTACGATGGCCAGTTCAGCGGTGTCACTTCGACGGAGCACACTGCCGTACCGAAAGGGTTAATATCAAATCTATAATAGAAAATGTATTCCAATCGATCTCAGACTTCGTGATCAATACTATAAAAATATGTTGAGTCACCTTCAATAAAGTAGATACATAAGATCAACTGAATAAATTTGCTCATGATAAACATGAATCGATGTGTTTAATATGATGAAAAATAAAAAAATGAAAATTGAGAGCTCGTTGATGAGTTTAAAAGCTGCTCGCGAGCGATAAAAATTTCAGTTCTGACGAAGAATTATCTTCGACAGGATAAAATAGCGACAAAATTATTACTCGATGTTGAAAGATTTATTTCTAATTACAAAAAAGGGAAAAATTTCTATTCGACGATATTAAAAAGAAATTAAAAAATTTATTGTAAAATTAATAATAAATTTTTTATGATAATTTTTTACTTATACGACCGTCATCGCCTAATCAGAAAATTATAACTGCTCATATTTTCACAAAAGGTATTGCCATAAAAAGATGTGGAAAAGTCTTTTGTTCGTCGTACTGTGCCAACTTGGATCATCGTAGTCGCAAGTTGATTTCGCACCCTCAGATATAGGCAAAACGGTGAACATATATCGAAATCTCAGATTTCCCAATCGCCCTCAGAAAATCATATTTTCTGACAATCGCGATTGGGTCGAAGATCTACCAAAAAAACCATTTTTCAATCAAACCACGTTTACAATTGGATCATCCCCGAAGAATTACTTATCCGACATTACATTAAACCTAGCCTACGAGTATTCTTCAGTAGACGTTTACGACAACGTGGAAGAATTGCTGAAAACTTACTACAATTATATCCAGACAATTTCCTTTCCCGGTAGCGAACATCTATTTAGAGACACTTGGAAACTATTCGCTGAATCCTTGAGCATAGTTGATATAGCCGAAAAGTTTGATATCCCCGAAGAGTACATTCGAAGCAACAATTATAAGTATGTCCTAATGAAAATTTGGATATATACATCCGATCCGTCCATGACAGAATTCAGTGAGATCAAATTAAATAACGATGCCAGTAATGACGTGTGGAAAGTTAAAAAAAATCAAGAAGAAACACTGCTCACTTATGTTGAAAAATATGGATCACATTGGATCTCCGCCTACGCAGCAGGAGGCGTACTGTATCAAGTGAGTTTACTGAATTATTTAACTTATTTTTCATTTCTGTTTTATATTTAAGACGATGTTTAAGGTAGTCCTGTCGCTGGTGGGGGGATCGTCATTTTGTACCTCGTTTTTCTCACATTTCAAGCGAACTAAGCGTTTAAGTTCAGTAAGAAAAGTAAATCGCCTAAAGAACAAAATACTCAAAATTCAAGTTGATCCTGCATAAGGTTTATTTGTTATATAATAAACAAAATCGTAACAACTTTTTTCATTAGATTTTTCTAAAAAAACTAATCGAAGCTTCTTGGATTCCGTATAAAAACGTGCGCAAAATTTCAACAGGCCTTATCGACCGAAAAATCGAAAAAATCGTTGTTGAAAATCACGATATTGAACACGGGCTCTTATGGAAAGTTGCGAAAAATGACGACTTTCAAGAATAAATATTTCGAGTTTTCAGTCGATAACAGCCCCTCAAGTTTTACACAGATGTGCATATGGCATCAAAGAATGTTTGTGCAAAATTTCAACGAAATCTAATGGAAAGTGCAGCAGCGACAGGACTACCTTAAGTGTCCTATATCGTATGAAATCAAACTATGTTATTTTTTCTGAAAATAAACGAATTTCAATAAAGTATTAAGAGAAAACAGCAAATTCGTTTTCATCTGTCTCAACATTTTTGTTACTAATTAATTTGTAAGACGCTTATGTATTATTTCTTCTGTAATTAATCTTGTAATTTGCCGTAAGGGAAACCGTGGCATGATAATAAATCAATCAACCAATCTGTCACTCATATGGGTGAAAAATTATTTTTATTTATTTTGAAGTGGAAAAACCTTATTTAATGCGCTAACGAAATATATCAATTGACAAGAATCAATATGACATCTGGTGGAAAATTTTCTAACTACGTCAACTCTCAATAGAGCGTTTCTTGAATACGAAAAAATATCAAAAATTCGAAAAATTGTCTTCATTTACATTTTTTATCAGTACACAAAAAATTGAAGAACAATTATAAGATATAAAAAAACATTTCTGTATTATAATGAATCTTTTCAGGTTATCGTGTACGATAAAAACGAATTCGCTTCTATCGATGCTGAAGTCCAAAAAATCAAAATGTTTGAACATATTCAAACCACTTCACAAAGAGAATTATTTTCACCGAAATATGCGCGGCATGTCGGAAAAATCCTGTCCAAAAATCGCAACTCTACAATTGATGAATGGGCAGCGAAGGCATCGACAGACTCATGCGATACAGAATCGTACGGACACGTTTATTACAATAATCTCATGCGTATTCACTGGAGTTACGATGCAAGGAGAGAATTTCAAGACATGGCTTGGGACAGTACCATTATCCGCATGAGATTAACTCCAATGCGATATGCGATTTATGGGGAGAATGGGGATTGGATGAATGAATATTTTGCTAGCAAAAATCCAACTCAATTGAATATAAATGAGTATAATTATCGACGGTGAGAGGCACATCGTCAACTATGAGCTTGAGCGATTTCTTCAGTAAATCAACGATAAGCGTTATCGATACTTAGATAGGTGACCGCTTAGCCCACTTCGACTGGGGAGTCAATGTTGAGTGTTTTTTTTCTGGGTTTTTCGAGGTTTGAGAAATTTCCGAATTCTCCAATGACTGATGATTTCTAACAAAAAGCGGTGCAGATGAGAAAGAAGTACAAGGGTCGATATTCATATTGTACCCTTTATGAAAAATGCTATCTAAATAATTTACAATAAAGAGCACCTAAACCGCAAAAAATTGTTATCGCTACTTTTTTTTATTCCAAAACAGTTTATCATGAATATCTGACTACTTTTAAGGTATTACTATCGCAAAAATTGTTTTCTTACGAAAATTTTGAAAGAAATATATGTTATGAATGAAAAATTTACAAATCGATTGAAAAAAGAATAAAGTGATTCTACGGTCTAGTTTTTTAGTTATTCGATTTTGAAATTTTGTGATTCTTCCATTTAAATGCGTGTTAAACGCAGTGAAAAATTACGTTTTTCAAAATAACTCGAAAACGGTTCTTACCATTTTCATAGAAAAAAGTAGTTCGTAAAGAATATGCAGAAAAAAATAAGCTTTGTCTACCGTCTAGTTTTGGAGAAAAAAATTATTCAGTGAAAATCATACACTTAATTCAAAATTTTCAAGGTTCGCAAAATAATAACCCAGAAATTTCGTAAAATATACCCACCATATTTACTTCTTTTTCATCGATGAAAATCTTAAAATTTATCAAAATTAATTTTTTTTAAATTGCAAAAAGGGGCTCCGCCCCACGGTTATAGAGCACCCAGCGATAGTAATACCTTAATTCTTGGCGATGAATGTTTAGAATAATTTACAGCAAGATCATTTGAATAAAACAGTAGTATAAAATCAGCTGGACTAATTTACCGATGATATCTAAGCACAAATTCGTGTGTCTTGAATGTCAAAAAAACAGAAATATTTAAATCGAGCGAGTGAGAGCTGCTCGTGTATGATAAGAGCTCCAGTATTAACAAGAATTTCACTTCGAAAAGATAAAGCACAAAATAAATATTTTTCACCGAAATATGCAAAATATGTTGGCAAAATCGTGTCGAAAAATGGCAACTTTACAATCGAAGCATGGGCAGCGAGAACGTTCATAGACTCATACAACGCAGATACGGACCAACCCGTTCATTTCAATAATCTGCTACGCCTCCACGGAAATAAAACCGCCTTGAGAGAATTTCAGGACATGGCTCACGATAGCACTTTTATCCGCATAGACTTGTTCACGATTTTATATGCTATCGATGGAAAATTGATGGAGTGGTTGGATGAAATTTTCATTGAGAATTCTCCACTGTACGTGAATATACGTTTATAATCAAGAAGTTCGAAAAAATTCCGAATTTTCAACTTCCTTGTTAAAATTTTGTTTTCACTTCCTTCATTTGCATCGGCCTAAAAAAAAGAAAAAAAATTGTAAAAACCATTAACATAATCTGCATAGATATCTGAAAATAATATGTATCGAATAAGATAAATCGGCGTTAATTGAATTGTTATTAAAATAGATGAAAATAAAAATAAGTTTGAATGATAATATCAAAAATTCCCCGAAATCACATTTATTTTGTTGTCGTTATTAAAAAATAAGTATTTATTATAGAATTCATAGTAGAAAACATTTTACAGCGCCTTTTTATTCATTTCACAACACCAGCAAGCGGCATTTTCATTTCAATTTAAACACGCTACGAGTCTTTTATTTTCATATGAGAATCTTGTGAAAGCATGAATTGTTCATCATTGTGCGTTTATTCATGATCAATTTTTTTTATCGTGCTAAATTGCGTATTTTTGATTATTGGCACGTTTAGAATAACGATACTACGATAAATTGAAAAAAAATGAGTACGTTCCTTTTCTGTCCATCGCAGAAAAGAAAATTTTCTATCGATTTTTTATCGATTATATTACTTTCTCGTTTCATCCTCTGTTCGTAGTTTGCATAATACTATTTAATTCTCTGTGCTACTTCAGAGTCACCGATCAAGAAGATTATGCAAATTTTTTCATTTTTGCACCGTATTATCCACGATCGATAAAATAAAAGTTTGCTTTTACCGAGGAGTGAAATCGCTTACAAAGAATCCACACCGCGAATTGGAAGCAATTCCATTGATATTCGAAAAATCGTTGCATCGATTCATTAATCCGGCTTATTGTAGCTGCATAATTTAGCTCCTGCCTGATACTCGCGTCCCAATTTTCTTCCGTTCAGAACCAAAAGCACAGGAGTTTCCACTCGTATCGACTTGAAATCAAATTTCTGGAAAATTCAAGATTGTAAATATTGTGAATTAGAATTTCCAGATATGGATTCACTTACATTGTCGGTGTAGGAAAAATCTTGGTGAGTCAAATAAGGCTCTGGTATTGCAACGGAATCGCCAATGGAGACTCCTTTCCCTTCAGCCAAATTGTAAACAGTCACAGCCATGCACGTTTTTTCCTGATCGACGATGCAAAATGAGCTGAAAAAGATCAAAACGTTACCATCGTGTAAATAATTTTTTTGAACATTATATTCGAGAAAAAGAATTGAATAGAATATTTACAAAGGCACAGACTCCGAATCTTGAATCCAACAAACGACTTTGCCAAAAGCAAGTTTTTCGAGGTTCGGCCCGGGTGTCAGATCTTTCAGAGGCGTCAATGACAATTTGATGAAAGAATTTCCCGATTTGTAACCACCACCCTTGTAAGGTCCCAAATGCTTTTCATCCAGAGACTGAACCATCTGTTGCAATCTTTTCGACTTCATTCTGCCTTTGCAAGCGATCGAGTTCTCAACGTCTTTTAGATATTTTAGCAACTCGCCACGTTTCGTTCGCGGTAAATCCCACGAGGGGTCCAACAGAGCAGCTCGCTCGAACGCTTCCAAAGAAGATTTATATTCCTCCTGATACTTCAAGGCTGTCGCTTTGTTGAGAAACAGATAAGGATTGCTCCTAGCGACGACGTCTTTTTCTGCCTGCGCGTAAGCCGTCATACAGAGTCTCAGTGTCGCCGGATTCTGCGGCAACGTGAAAAACGCAGAGAGATAAGCGTTTCCGAGTATCGTCCAGGATATTCCGTCGCTCGTGTCCAAGCTCACAGCTTCCTTAGCAAATTCAACACCTTGCTGAATATTCTTTACTTTAGTTTCATGCTCGTCCGCTTGTTCCTGTCGCATGACCATTGACAAATTCCTCAGAGAAGTTTTGTTCCTCCCATGAGGCAACGCTCCGGCGAAACAATTCTTTGCTTGTTTTATGTCATTGTTCTTCCAGTAACATTCTCCAAGCTCGTTCCACGCTTCGATGAGCTTAGGCTCAAGTTTTACAGCTTTGCTGAGCAACTCTTCAGCCAGAGGCACATAACGGTCCACCACATTGAGAGCTCTGCCTTTCAGATAATAATACTTCGCTCTTGCTCCGTCTATCTCGTATCCCTTGCATTCATCGAACTTTGCAACTGTTTCCTTCATCTCTTTTTCCACATCTTGATTTTTGTCTATGGCGCTCTTGATGGAGTGGTTTTCAAAGTAATGGTCTCTGAAGTGATACAGCTGTTCCACCCTCTCCTGGAAAACAATCATTTTTTGATATTAAGCCTTGATGAAATTCATGAAGAATTTTTTTTTATTCCGTACTCACTGTTAAAGCTACAATTGGATCTTCTTTGGGATCTGATGAGCTCTTGGCACTTGCGACAACTTTATCATCTATAATTGCAGACATTGTTTCTAAATTTTTTAGTACTCGAAGTAAAGTTTAATCATCTGGTTTTTGCTTCTCTGTAAACGTAATTTGTTGATTATCAAACAATTTTATATTAAATTTTCTGTTGAAATTCCTTAGTGAAAGTTTGACATATTTTTACATTTTTATTGCTGTGCTCTTCAGTCCTTTGAGAAATTGAAATTTTTTTTCGGGTCATTTTTGGTCATACCACAGATAATTATCTTGCATTCTTTGCTGATAAAAATTTCTATTTTCTCTTTTGAAACACAAGTATTTTAATTGTCTAGTATTCTGGTCTTTACATGACATTAGGGATCTGATCGGTTTTTAATCTCTCACATTTGTTGCTGATTGACACGCGAGTGTGAGTGATTGTTCGATAAATCACCACGTTACTTCAATCAGCTGTTCGACGAACAATTGATAATAATAACGATTCTAAAATACGCAGCATCACCACGGTCTCCAAAATTCGTCGAAAAAATAAAATCCCATTCGTTTATTCGACATGGAATTAAACTTTTTATAAAAAACAATAATTACAATTTATAAAATTCTAGCAGGTATTCGACAAGTCTGAAGTTAGTTGCAAGTTGTCACTTGACACTTCTTTGGCAACTCTACAGAATTTTTCATTCAAATATTACTCGACTTGCTTGAAAAATCATTTAAAATTATTCTTTCATTAATAACATTTAATTAATTAGTTTAATTCCATTGTTGAATAAATTTTACTTGGTACATCTTATGACAACAGATGTCGTTGCCGATTTATTCTTGAAACTCTACCACCAGGAGCGCTAGTGCGGCGCGAAAGTTTTCCATCTGCTTCGAATCGCTCGATTCATGGACGTGGCCCATCGTTTTCCCAGGATGCATCGCTCTCGGGGTAACGCCATTTTATGTGTTTGGGCTCCGACCACTGTGAGTGACACACACACTGTGGGACGGTGGGTGCGCGAGGTGGTGGTGTTTCAAAGCGTAGCTCGTGCAGTGTTTTTATAATCCGTAAAAATGTTGCTCAAATACTTGACGCCCGACATGTACGAGCAACGGTCGGGTGGCGAATAAACAGAGATCGTACGGGCAACACCGCGGGTGTACTAGTGATTATATTTTTCTCGTCTTCCTCTCGCGAGAAAAATCACGAGCTACGCTCCAAAAGCGAGACATAGAGAAAGAGAGAGAGAGAGAGAGATAGAAGGAAGGAAGAAAAAGGATCAAGCCTGGGAGTGTGAGCGAGCTCGAACGAGAGAACGACGTTTCCAAAGCGAGAGTATCGACAACGACGATGGTGTAGTGATGATAATATAACGTTCCTTTCTTGTTTTTTCATGGTGACGTGAATAGAGCGAATAGTGTTTTGTATACGCGGTTACAGTCCCGAAAGTGTGCTTTTTGTTGTTATCGAGTGCGCGATGCTCCCTCCCTTCATCCTCAAGGATTAGGAGAGAAAAAAGTAGCATTACCGGTGATTAAAATACTGCTGTCAAATCTACGATTCTTCGCTTCAAAAAAAAAAATAAAAAATAAAGAAAGGAGCAGAGAAGGGACGTGATTTTTTTATTGTTTATTTTGTTATTATTGCGTGCATCGCGATAGAATTGGTGCTCTTGGTTTGTACAGGACGCCTCTGGATTCCAAACCCTTAGTTTTTGAAACGACTGTTACGATGAGTTCGCGAAACATCCCGTCAGACAAGGTAAGTGTCAAAACTGTCATCCCGATGCGTGATGCATTACTGTATTTATCTTGTCTCGTGTATCTATAGATATTATCGTGTTTTCGTGTGTCCTGCGTCTGTGCGAGTGCGATCTCGACCTCGTTCGTATATCGAGGAGAAAACATGTCTACTGCGACTGCAGTCCGATTACGTCTCTCGGGTGCCTCACCCCTCCCCACGCCCGCCCAAATCTTTACCGTAACCCTTCGGCGGCCACCCCCACACGGCGAGCTATCGCGACGAAAATTCTTCACCCGTTTATTTTTATTTTTTTTTAAATTGTTCTTCATTTTAGTCTCATGTAGGGATTATTCTGACTCGAAATGACTCACGATTTTTAACACGCACGTCGCTCTTTTTCGCACCCGGATTAAACTTTCGTGACCCAGTTTTACTACCCTCAGAGGGGAAATTTTCGAGTGGCGGGTGAGCATTTTTCTCGCACTTCCGATGTGCTAACCTTACTGTAAGCGAGAACGAGATTGCCAGTTCTTTTATGTGAATTTTCCTCTCGTCTCGATTTTTTTTTTCCTCGTTTTTTTTTAATGATTGATAGCTGGCCGGAGCGTTCCGTAAATTCTCTTAGACTCAAATTGACTGCAAAATCCTCTTTTTGCACGCAAATACACAGAAGCAGTTCATTTTTTATCACGGGTCAGACGTTTTGGCAAGACAGCTGTGCAGACGTTTTTTTTTTTCAAAAATTCAATTATTTATCAACGCTCATTTTTTTTTCTAGAATTAAAATAACTTCGTGTTTGTGTTTTATTTTTGTACGAAACTTTTTATTTTTTCGTTATTTTGAAAAATTCGATCATTTGTCAACGCTCGTGTTATTGACCACCGAAATAACTTCCTGTTTATTTTTTATTTTTTTGTCAAAAAATTTTCAGTTTTAAGTTTGGGAAATTATAGTAAATTTTATTGTAATTTGTGCCCTGGAAAATTTCAATTATGCGAATTGTGATATTACCAACTCGGCTCCTGAAAATTTCACGTTTATTTATTCATGGACTCGTGACCTTCGCATTTTCACGTTCACGAAAATTGTAACGGAACTTTCTAAAAGTTTATTATTTCCGTTAAATTCCAATTGTATTTTGAGTCATTAAATTCGTTATTTTCGCATTCTCCAACATCTGAAAAACTCTCAGATTTTAATTTGTTCCTGTATTTTTCCTTCATTCATATACTCGTCACTGTTCTTTTTTAAAGTTCATAAAAAATAGAAAAAAAACACAATTAAAATTTATCTTTTTCCATAAATTTCGTGATGTGAAATGTGAGTTTGGTCATTTCTATTTCAAACTCACTCTCCACCTGGTACGCTTTTATTCGTGGTCTCTTTTATTTTCGTGGTCGTAAAAGTTGCTTTTCAAGTTCAGGAAAGATAATAAAAAATTAAAAAATTCACATTTTCCGGAAAATTTCAGTTGCTTGACTGTGGAAACACTTTTTTTTTCAAAGTCACGAAGCATTTTCAGAAATTCGCAGCATGTGTTTCTCATCAAAAAGTAAATTTTAGATAAACAAGAAATAACAATAATTTCCATATACTGCTTTTTCAAGTTCAGGAAAGCCAATAAAAAAAATTTTTAATTCATATTTACGAACTAATCTCAATATTTTTTTTTCTCTAATTCATGAACCATTTTTAAAAGCGTTGGACGTATTTCAGCGTGAAAAAAAAAATTTTCTATCCGAGGAAATAAAAAATAAAAATTCTCCCAAACAATTTCAATTGTCCTTCAAGTCTTGGCTCTCGTAATATTTTTTTTAAAGTCACGCAGCGTTTTATAAAATTCGCGACATGTGTTCCTCGGCGAAAAGTAAAATTTTGATATCCGAGAAATAACAGTAATTTCCACGTGCTCGATACAGCTCGGCCTTTCTTCCTCGAGTCCGTGCAGTCATAAAGGAAAAAAAATGGCGGTCACGAGATATTCCTTGTATTTTTGTGGTAAAAACGTGAGGGAAGAGCAAAACAGTTGTCTCGGACACGAAACTTTTGTATCTCCTTGGATAAGAATAATACATTTAGAGCATTTTTTCATTCCTCTATCGTTTATTATTATTCATTTTTTTTTTCATTCGCAATATTATTAACTTCTGCATTTCATTTTCTGTCGTTCTCTTTGTTCGAATTTCCGACGTTCCGGAGAATGTACACAAAAGTCGTGTCAGTTCTCTCCCCGCTATTTTTCTTCCTTTTTTTTATAAACACGCATACGTGCTCGATGACGAGCCTTAATATCATAGTTTCATACTTCTCCGTATCAATTTCCGGTTACACGCAACTGTAACCTCTCTCGTTGCATCCATTTCGTTTTGTACTTATTCCCAGTTATCTGACGTTTCTCACTTCTTACGTTTTTTCACCATCGGGAACGTTAATTTTATTATTAACATGACACAAAAACTCAAAAATTTTGAGACGAAGAAATTTTCAAAAATTGAAAAATTTGAGAAAAAAAAATGATTTGTCTCGAATTTTTTTTTTCAAAAATACGTAAAAATAGATTCGAGTAAACAATGCATTTATTTTCCTTCAACACGCTCGTGAATCAGCTGATCGCCGGTTCACCTTGACGAAAAATGATTCCGCTTAGTCGATTTTTTTTTCTCGAAAAAAAATCTCGTGTTTGTTTCACAAGTGCTGATTTTTTTTCTCTTTCTTATTAACACGGACTGACGAAAAAGTGTGTACAGAGTCGTGTGCTCGTCTCGAAGTCTTGTGTGAAATTCTCCCACGCTGCGAGACATAATCGTATTCCGCGAAGGAGAGGATTGCCGAGTCGTCGTCATCGTCGCTGTCGACGCCACCTCGGTCATAGACGTCGGAGCACGAATTATATTTACTCTGGCTGCAATGAGACTCGAGTTTATATGCGAATGAAGGGACCAGCGGGGATAACGGGGGTCTAACTCGAGAACGAGTCTCCTTTATCGATTTTCGTCACTGACGCACTTTACATGTACACCCACATTTAAAGCGAATTGTCAAACCCGATCCACCCTTCTTTAAAATTGAGACAAATTCGAAGGGACGATTTTTTTTCTCCTTTTGTCTCTGAATTAGAATTTCGTCTCTCGGGATCATTCAATTTTATTTTTATTCAGTTTGTTTATTCTTAATTAAACACAATTATATTAAAATTGGTATAGAAAAAAATTAAGAATTTGTCTACTTTTGTTAATGAGTACTCGAATTTTTTAATCATATTTTTGTTACGATATTATGAAGTAAATAAAAAAATGATTTTTTTATGTTTTATTTTGATTAGAAAAAATTAAATAACGATTATTTTATCAATTTTAATTTTTTACTTTTATGAAATACGTCTAAAAATTAAATCATAAAGTTATTAAAAGTTTTTAATTAAGAACAAAATCCTTTTTTTTCGAGTTTGCTCCAAATTAAAAATTAAAAATACATAATGATAAATATTTGAGTAATTTAATTGAGAATAAAAAAAATTCTATTTTCCGAATGACAGTTTTCATTCGAAGTAAAAATTACAAATCTTTTAATTAAAATTTTCTGCACAAGAAAAAAAATTGTGAGAGAAATTTTGAGAGGCATCCCAATTTATTTTTCGACTTTATCGTCGACTTGACGTCACAAAATCCTCGAGTGACTTTCATCTCTGAGTCTTTTTCCGAGGACACCTTTCTCCCGTCTTGGTCCCCGGAAGAGCCTGTAAAACGTGTCTCAGCCTCCCCCCTGCATCGAGATCTTCTTGGTATAGTTACGACTTGACTGCAAAAAAAAACACTCGATCTCACTTTATCGCCTACTGAAAAAATCGCCTACTGCCTATTGAAAAAAAATTTATCGAAATCCACGAATTATTGGAATGAACTCCCTTACGTCGAATATTTTTAATAATTTTATTTTTATCATATTTTTTATTATTTAAATAAAGCCATAAATTTAAAAAATTATTATATAAAATCTCAACATGAAATTTCATTTGAAAAACAAGTCATTGTTTTTTTTTATTTATCATAAATTTATGATGGGAACTGTCCAACTTGAAAAGACGATTTAATTAAATGCACGAGGGTAGAAAAGTTGTCACTCTCAACGTTGAGAAACTCGTATAAACGTTTATTACCCTTCTGGAATTAACGCGAATATGATATGCGAGACAAAAAAGACGGGGAGAAAAAAAAGTTGTGGAATTTTAAGCTATTCTCCCTGAACGCAAATCCTCATACATATTTTGTGAATAGTAGGGGGCAGAGGAGACGATGACAACGAGGAAAAAGAGAAATGAGAGAGAACGAGAGGAGAAGTGAAGGATCTTGTTTCAAGACGCACCTGTTAAAACTGTTTTGACACATTAATCGCGAAGAAACTTCCCGCGCTGCATTCATTATTGACACTTGAAAACCTCTTAAAAATCGAAATAAGTATTTTGCAAAAAAAAAAAATTAAAAAAATCATGAAGTCAAATTTTTTTTTTAATTTTATTTTAATTAAAAAATTGTTGCACCAATGAGACTCCGAAGAGTCGAAAAATGGTCGAAACAAATATCGAATGGGAAAAAATGAAATCCTGGATGTTAATTTTTTTTGAAATTTTTTTAAATTAAGTGAGAGACTGAGCTCTCGTTAGTTTTTTATTTTTTTTTCCACTTTTTTAACCCAAGGGTGAAAAGCGTCAGCTCAGTCGACTGGCTTTTTTTTCCTCGACAGTGCAATTTCCCAACGTCAGGAGGAAAAACACAGAAGTATAAACGTGAAGTGTAATTACGAATCGGAGCTGCTGAGAGGACAGACAAAAAGATTAACAAACTTGAAATTTCGAGAGAAGAAAAATGTCGAGAGAAAATGAGTAATTTTTCATTACGAGAATTCCTGTTAAAAAAATATACTTAACACGTGAATTTCTTTGGAGAACGTTTCTTTTTTCTATTTGGATCTCCTCTCTCGAGCGAATGCTCTCGTGTTCACTGAAAATTGAGCATTGAAAAACAGATTCGAAAATTTCCGCCTCGAAGGGAGAAATGTACGATGCGGGGGGAGGAGAAAAAGGGAAAAAGAAAAACAAGAATCACACACGAGCTGAAAGACTGGTGGGACCTTAAAAAAGACAGATGTTCACGCTCCGCGAAGCCACGACTCTCTCAATCTTCCTCTCTCTCTCTCTCGTTTTTCCCTTTTTTTTCAAACAGCAGTTTTGTAAGAGGTCTTTGAGGTTTGCGTTCTTATGGTTACTTGTACCAGTTACTTATTCAAGTTCCTCGCCCGGCTACTCTACTTTTAGACCAAGCGCCAGCAGGCGTGCACTTACGAACCGAAATAAAGCTTTTTTACTCCCATTTCGGAATAAATATCATTACGTCTTCTCGGTGATAATTTTCTAATTTTATTATCTTTTTGACCATTTATTGAAGTGATAAATAATTTTCAGTAGAATAATATTTGATTATGAAGTCCTCAAATCAACTTGGACTTATGATATATAAACAATGAGTGAGTGCTACAGTAGTTTGAATATAGAAATATAACGTTTCAATCGGGAACTGGCAAAAAAATCAGAATAAAATAATTGCCAATACTCCATTTTTATTTAAATTTCGGAATAAATATCGTTACGAGTTTCGTCTCGTTCATAATCTTCTAATTTTATTATTCTTTTCACCAATCAATGCAGTAACAATTTATTTTGCATAATTGCATTTACGACGGATAACTGTGCAAACAAAAAATATCGGAAAATAGTCAACACTCCATTTTTACTCCCATTTAAAAATAAATATTGTTATGATCAATTTCTTGTCAATAATTTCTAAATTTTTCGTTTTTTTACCACAATCTCTAATCTTATTGGTAATTTATTTTTTATTAAATATTTAGATTTATTCTAGAAATATTAAGATTTCGAATCGAGAACTGACAACGAAAAAAAAGTCGAAAAAAAGTAATTGTCAATTTTCCGGGTACGCTTTTTTACTTCTATCTCAGCACGAATATCATCAAAAGTGTCTTCACTCTGAAAAATTCCTATTTTCGATATTTTTTCACCAACTTTATCGACAATTTACTTTCTGTAAAAAATACGATTTTATTCAGAGACTACCGGTAGGTCAATTATAGAAATATTGCACAGCTTTCAATCAAAGACTATACAAACGAAAAAAAAAAACTGAAAAACTAAAAAAAATTAATTGCCAATACTCCATGCGAGCAACTGCACAACGATCTCACGTCAGTAGAAAATATACGCAGAGAGTCTAGAGTATCATTCTGACACATTGGCTCGTGAACTTCTCGATCGACGCAACGTAACAAAAATACACAAACGAAGCCTCTCAATCTATAACGAAACCAGAAAACCTATAAGGGATGAAATAAAAAAATAAATAAAATAAAAATTTGCAAATATCGATATCAATAAAATGTCAAAGAATTATATTCATATTCACTAAAAACTCCTAAAATAAGGAAAATAAAAAACCTTGAAATTCGAAAATTGAAAAAAAAAATATTTGTTCATAATAATACATTAACAAAATCTATTCTATATAGTTTTGGCAGCCAAATTTTCATCTTGAAAAATTTTCTCAACCATTTCCATGAATTATTTTTGGTTTCATTTATTCTTACTTTTCCAAAATACATTTTCGATCTTTTAAGAGAATCCGAAAGAGGAGACAAATTATTTTTTCTGTAAACAAGATTTATCTTACCTCGAGACATTTATTTTTCGACAACTTTCTATCATCATGATAAAGTCTTTCCAGAGGGATTCCCATGAACTATTTTTAGTTTCGTCACCGTAACGTTTCTTCCCTTTTTCTCTTTATCCTGTAGCACTCTTGACTTCTTGACTCTGGATTTCCCCTTCGTTTCACGAGACTAATTACTATCTTTGTGCAATCGACTTGCGCTGCCTGAAACAACAAAGTATCGTTCCCAACGATTCGTGTACACAAAAAGAGGTCATCGAATTTTCGAAAAATATTTTTCGAATTCCACTCACGTATTTTCCAAAAAAAACACCCCAAAAAATATTACAAATTTCACACGAAAAAATTACTCCACTTGTAACAACAACAATAATAATAAAAAATGTAATAAATTACCGAGACAAACAGAGAGATAAAATAAATAATAACACGAAAAATGTTGTAACAGCAATGAAATAAAATTGTCTGGGATTCGATCGAGATTAGATTTCGCGAAAAGAAATCTCTGAGAATTTTTTTCTTCCTCAATTTTGGCCTTTCGTAATTCCTTCATTTCGCTTTTATTTTTTCTACTTTCACGCGTCGCGGAGTCAATCGTGAACGGCTCAATGTTTTGTTTCCCCATATTCGCCCTCCTTTTCTTCGCATTGTCGGACGTTCGAGCGTTTGCGCGAATCCACAAAAGCTGAGGAATCGAAACGAATGCTCTGTATTGTTTTTTTTTTTTTCGTCGTTTTTCTTCCTTTTTTCGGACTAAGCGCACCGCCGATGATTTTCTAGGTCGAGACCCGCATTTTTCGTCTTGCCCTGGATATATTTTTCTCGTTCGAAACGAAATACGCGGTATTACTGTTCCAGCTCTCTTTCTCCTTTTATTTCTCTCCTTTTTCTCTCGGTACGTGTGCAGCACTCCGTTATTGTCCAGTCTCGATCGATCGCACAACAGGGCATCCGTGAAAACGATGGAAAGCGGACCATAATTCACACTCGAAAATACCCATTCGTCATCCAGACTACTTTTTTTTTATTAAATCGGATTAATGAAACGGATAAAAGTGACAAAGGTCAACAAGGATTTCTAATTTATGAAAAAGAGAAGAAAAATAGCGTTACAATAAATTTCATTACATACATACGTAAAAAAGGAGCGAATTTATATTTTTTTTTAGCTTCGAAATAATTTTCGGACACGTGTAACCATGGTTTGTAAGCGGATTTTCGATTTAATTTTCATTTTATTTTTTATAAATTTCAATTTATAACCGAAAAAATATAACAAAGAAACATTTTTATTTTCGATGCGTTGGAAATATTTTTTTTTTCGACGAAAGGGGAAAAATTTCGAAAGCACGTAAAAATCCGAGATTTTTCTTTTTTTGTTTTTTGGCTTGGAAAAATATTATTCGAACACGTAACCATCATTTGTAAAAAGGGATTCAGGATTTAATTTTTACTTTATCCAAATTCAATGCAAAGAATTTAAAACCGAAAAAAAATGAGAAAGAAAAATTTTTTTTTCAATGTTTTCAAAATATGTTTTTTTTTCGACGAAAGGAGAAAAACGTCGAAAGCACGTGACCGATAAAAATCTGTAAAGAGAGATTTTTTTTTTCTGTACCTCCTCTTTTTTTATTTCATTTTTTTTAGAATCCATCCCCTCTTTTTGCTCAGCTGCGTTCTCCCCTCGTCGTTTATATTTTCACGTCGACGAGCCCAAGAGCGTTCGAGGGCGGTGCTCTGAAACCTGATCCCTCCAATAATCGGTGGCTGGATACTCAACTCACCCTGACGAGAGCGACGCGGTTGAAGAAGCTTTCGACTTTTCCAAGACAACGAGAAGAACGAAGAGAAAAAGGAGAGAAGGACACGAATAATAAAAAAAAAACTATAAAGCGAAAGAGCTGTAAAGCAGAAAAAAAAGGAACAAAGAAAGATGAAACAAGAAATTCTAACAAGAAATTTTTGCGGATGGGACTCCAACTTTTTCTCCCCTCCTCGCGACGGCGAATAATCGATCTTTTGTCTCTCCGACTCTGCCCCGCGCTAGTTGACCCGGGCATTCGCGTAATAGTCTGCCTTATAAAAATCCCTTATTAAATTTTCTTCGACGGGCGTTCTATTTTTACCCTTGGAATATCAAGTCTCGTATCTATGAGAGGAAAACATATATAAGACAAAACGAGCAAGGTATATTTCAAATTTAATGACGAATTCATAGGGAATTATATTAATTATTGAAAATTGAAAAGGGGAGAATTATTGCGTATGAAAAATCCTTCTTGAATTTCTACCAAGTAGCGTTTTATTCATTACTTGGAGCTCTTATAAAATAATGAGAGAAAAAATCGTTTCAAGGATGATTTAAGAATTGCAGTAAAAAATTGCATTATTCGAAATACAACAATCTATTTTAAATTTATTAATGACTAAAAAATGAGAAAAATTGGATACATCGATTATTGAAAGTTGCAAAGTAAATAATTTTTATACATTGCTAAATATTACAAGGAATATTCAGCATTCATTTGTCCAAAGCTCGTATTAATTAACAATGAAAATAAATTCATTTCAATATTGATTTAATAATTCTAATGAAACAGATGAAACGTTGTATTACGAACATTAATAATGTAACGATACGTTTAATTTCACTAAAATTTTCGATACGAATTTTCCTTTGATAAATATAAAAAAATAAAAAATGCGCAGACTGCACGTTTCTTCTCTTGCAAACACGATAAAATATTCGGGTATGAATTAACTGCGAACGTAAGAGAAATAAAAAAAGAAATAAGAATCCGGAAACCTGAATAAGAAATATTGAATGGGAAAACGATTGATACGGGATTTAAAGACGAATCTCGTATACGACCCAGAAAATAAATAAATGAATAAATATTAATATTTTTCCAGTGGTATCTCCATTCATGGAAATCATAAATTTTTATAGAAATCCGACTACAATTTGTTTTCAACATTACAATGCATTTTACAGTCGGAAAAGGAAAACTGATTTTACATATTGAAATATGATTTAATTTTTTTTTTCGATATTAAGATAAATGAACTTAAAATATTTTGTTTTATTTTTATCGAATTTTGAAAATCGTGAAAGTTTCAGAGGTAATTGTTAGTTGGTCAAGGGGACTAGTAAATGCGTAGAAATGGCATAGGAGCAACAGCGAAGCTCGGATTTCGATATGAGAAGCACTATATACGCTTTAGCTAAAGTATAATCCAATTGAAGTTAGTCCCAGCATGGAACGAACACGTGCACAGGTTGTGAGAATCACTTTTATCTTCGTCTCTCCTTCTCTTGGTCTCTCGCTCGTGCCTGTTTCTCGTCCTCGTCCCCTGAGCATCTGTCACACTCCTCGATGTCTCTCCTTGGCCTAGCTTACTAGCTTATTAGGGTCGCCGCCAGACTTTAAAATACATGTACACACTAATCTCACACCCAGACTAGATTTTATTCATCAATTTTTCGGGACTTTACCAAAAAAAAATCAATTTCAAATTGCGAACTATTTTTGGATCCTTCCGCTTTGCCTTCTGCTCGAGCAATTCATTCAAATTTCCGATCGTTCAGCTCTCAATCTGCAGCTCTCCGTTTTTATTGAATAAAAATTATATGAAATGAATTTAAATTCAAAACGATTTATTTTATAGGAATAGTGATTCGCTCACTATATTCAGAACTAATTAAGGTTATGTTCAAGTGTCCTATATCGTGCAAAATCGAATTTTGCTACTTTCTCTGAAAATAAACATTTTTCGAAGAAAAAAAAAGAACCACGTTGTAGTCTTTCCATCAGAGAACAATGTGATTCTCTTGTTTTTTCGAAAATACCAAAAATCTCTGAGTAAATACCAAATTCGTTTTGCATCTGTCTCTCTCGCACTCGTAGGGGTTAAACATCTTTCGTATCTTTAGAAATTTCAAATTCGACTTTAAAATAGAAGCTCAGAAATTATATATGAAGCATCGATCGATTCTTATCCATGAGACATTTTTTTCACGTTTTTTGGGTCGTTTTATGATACGAATCGATGCTAATACGCTTTAGATCGAGATATGCTAATTTTTTACAAATTATGATAATGAAAATTGTTCCTTGTGCAAATCGTTTCATCCGGATTTATGAATTCGGAAAAAATACGAACGTGATGAGAAATAATTCTGTACCAGCCGCGGCTCCAACTTTATTTCGCGTGCAAAACGCTCCAATTTATTGCTGCATCGTTGAAAATCGTTGACGGCTAGCCGTCCCAGAGATATACACGAGATAATCCATGTCAAGTCTGTCAACCTTTGAACCCGATGTACTTTTCCAATTTATCGAAATTTTTTTCACTACGTTGGGTCAGTATGTTTTTTCAATTTATTCGGAATTTTTCACGACGCTGCACCCGCTTTTGAAATCATACTGAAATTTTTTTTCAGCAGAGCCCTTTTTTAGCGCAATATTATCAACAGCAGTTATGGGAATTTTTAATAAAACGTAGTCTCGAAACATTTTTTCAAACTGTCCACTCGAGCCCTTAGCTCGATTTTTCAAGCTCTCTTGAAACTCTTTAATGATCACCACGTGCTCTGTGCTCCTGCATATCTGGACTCGGAAGCAATATGTGCTCATTGTTATTACTTTCATACGGTATTCGGACATTTTTTACATTTACTGAGATGGATCAGTTTCCCATTCAAGGGAGTAAGCCGTAAAACGCTTTGAAACAGATTTAATTGAAATGTTGCACAAAACTTTAGTACCATGTGAAAATTTGTAGAAAATTTCAAAAGACTTCACGATGTGGAGACCGAGATACTCATTATCAAAAATCTGATTTTTTTTATCTTTTGGGTGAGCAAAAATGTTGCACAAAATTTCTTTGATATCATGTGAAAATGTGTAATAAAAATTTCAAAAGACTTCACGACGTGGAAACCGAGATATTCGCTATCAAAAATCTGATTTTTTAAAAATCTTTTGTAAGAACAAAAACGTTTCACAAAATTCCTTTGATATAATTCAAAAAGGTGTAATGAAATATCAAAAGGCTTCGTGATGTGGAAATTCATTGTCAAAAATCTGATTTTTTTATCCTTCGTGAGACAAGATGCACAAAATTTGATATGTAAAAATGTGTATAAAACTTTCAAAAACTTCGTCATGTATAAACCGAGATATTCATTGTAAAAAATTGAATTGTTTGTCATTATACGTGTTCAAAGTTCAATCCTCGTATAATTAAAATCTCTTTTGTATTCTTTTCGGAATTTTATAAATTTTTTTTTATCTCAAAATAGTTTTAATGAGATACACAAGAGATTCAATCTGAACATTTTTTCATTCAAATTTCAATCTTTATCAGACAAGGAAATTAATTAAAAAATAAAAAAACGTTTTGAATAATTTGCAAAGTTTCGTGTTTCTGAAAACTTCAATTACAAAAATACAATAATCTTTTTTTATTATTGTTTCGTACGCAGACGAGAAGTTCGGGCTGTCGGTCTAGTATTAAAGGAAAAGGACGGAAAGAGAGAGAACGGTAAAATGTAACTGTATCGTTGGCTGTACCTCGGTAAAATGGAAGCGTATATTGCGAATGAAGATAAACACATTTCTACATGAAGGAAAAAAAATGAAAAATAAACGATGTACACTCAAATTTGTGAATGATGATTCTGGAGTTCACGTGCAGCCTATTTTTTTTAAAGAATTGTCATCAACGGGAACGGTAAAATTTTATAATTTGTTCCTTTTATCTGGTTGCCTGTTATTATCCTAGGCTTTTATACGCGAGTCTGTAACAGCGAATGTAACACATTTAACGGTTTGTATTTCTCGAATTGTTTCTTCTAAAATGAGAGACGAGACAATGGACCTTACTCGACGCAATTTCCAGCCATTCAATTCCTGAATACTTCGGACTCACTTCTCGCTTCTCCGGACCTTGAGAAGTTGAAGAAAAATATGAATCTTTCGTAATGTGACAGTAAATCATGATTTTTCAATGAAATTCACGGATCATTTGTTTTTTTTTATTTTTTCGTTTTTTTTTGTTATGTAGAAAATTTTGCAGAATTATTTAAACCGATGAATGAAATTGTTTCGATTGACCGTTTTGAGTATGAAATTCTGGGCAAGCTCGAACAAAAATAAAATTTCATTCGAGCGATGTAACTTTTTTCCATTGAGTTTTTTCGCCTTGCCGAACGAGTGAATCACGGTTGCAAAAATTTCTTTGAATAAAAAGCATCGAGCCATTCATTCTCTCAGTTGTGTCGAGGCTTTATCCACATTCAACATTTTTATTCACAATAAAATTACGCGAACATTTCTATATAAAAATTCGAAAAAATCTACAAAAAGTATTGAATTTTATGAAAAAATATAAATATAAAACTTAAAAATTTATGTAGTTGAAATTTTGTTTGGAAATTTGTACACCTCGTTTCCATTTTTCATTTCAAATTAAATTGAAATCATTCATAATTTCAATGTCTTGTATTTCTTGTATTTATCGCCTAAGATGTTTGTCAATCATCAAAATTCATTCAATGACTTGGATCAAACTTTTGAAAATCGACACTATGAGCTTTTTACGATTTAGGTACAAATAATTTTAAATACTCCAACAATAAAATTGCCAGTGAACCAATGACAATATAAAGAAAAAAAAATGTTTCATTTTTTGTAAATAAATGAGCAGCAATTTGTATCGAGTATCTTCAATTAATGTTCAATTATCGATACGACTTTATCGACCCATTGTGTCTTTGTTTGCGACAGAGTCGCAATTTCGATCTGCGGGAGATCCATTTTGTATTACGTTCCGCAATAAACGTGCTAGAGGCACCTCACCGACGAGCTGTCTTCACCATCTTGCACGATTGTACGTCCTCATTGCGCCATTGCGAAGCAATACACAGGCATGTACGTATCTTCGAGACGACGGGTTACGCCTTTTTTATTCCAACGGTTGATGAACGAACACCAAGACCGAACGCAAGACGGCGTCCCGAGCGTTTCTTGCTCGCAACGCGGAGAAAGTACATCGAGCCTACTTTTGTGTCCTATTATTGTGAAATCTTGACTCGCGTTTCTTATATGGTGCTTGGGTTTCTGACCTTTTTTTCACGTGCGTTCGATCGATTTCTTCACTTTGTTTTTGGATAATCCCTCTCAATAATTATTTCTGAATATATTCGCTATTCATTTTATTCAAACAATTCAATGAACTTTTGAAGCTTCTCGATCAAAGGTTTTCGAACTGACAAGATTCGAAACGTAATAAAAATTATCTGTTGTAACAAAAATGATAGTCATAGTCGTCTCATTGAAGGTGAAGTTAAATCCTCTTGACAGTTCAATTATTTAAAAGCAATAATAATAATATATTATAATAAATCTAGTGTGAAATTGAAATAAATATTGTTACCACATTTTTACAATATTCAAGAAAATTTTTTTTTCTTGAAATGAAAACAGTGAAAGACATACAACGAGAATTGCCAATAACCAAAACCCATACGCCACAAATCTCAGAGAAGTCAGCATTACAAGAAGAATGAAAAAATACAAGCCCAGAGACCTAAACAACAGATTCTAAAACGGAAACAACTTCGCAGTAAGCACCAAAGAGCAAGCATCACTGTATGTCCACTTGAAAATCGAAAAAGACTCAAGGATAACAAAATTGCCAAATTTTAGATACACTTTCGAGATCCTTACTAATTGTGACAAAAATCTTGACTTCCGAATTTCCAAATGTTATTGAAAGAACAAATTGCAGTTCAACTAAAATGAAGAAAATTATTTTTTTTTCGAAATGAAAACAGAGTGAAAGATATGCAACGAGAATCACCAATAACCAAAACCCATACGCCACAGATCTTCTCAGAGAAGTCAGCATTACAAGAAGAATGAAAAAATACAAGCCCAGAGACCTAAACAACAGATTCTAAAACAGAAACAACTTCGCAGTAACCACCAAAGAGCAAGCATCACTGTGTGTCCAATTGAAAATCGAAAAAGACTCAAGGATAACGAAATTGCCAAATTTTAGATACACTTTCGAGATCCTTACTAATTGTAACAAAAATCTTGACTTCCGAATTTCCAAATGTTATAGAAATAACAAATTGCAGTTCAACTAAAATGAGAAAAATTATTTTCTCGTTCAAAGCCCACAAGACAGTTTCTTGACACTTCAACACGTGTAGTCTGCTCCGCGCCATCAGAATATTCCGGTAAACAGGAGGACGAGTAAGAAATAAAATAAGGGGAAGAGAATAAGAATAAGCAAAGTTTGCGAGCCGATGTAACCGGAGATCCGGATGTTCGCGATACGTGAGCGTGAAACTTGTAAGGATTTTGCTTGCCAGCTATGAGATTCCTCCGTGGAAAAGCTCGAACCGGGTGTACGTCGTAGAGGGAATATGCGTGCGATGCATATTAACCTGCACTGCTTCGCAGAGTTCTTCCTGGTGAAACGTATACCTGGCGATAATCGGACGGCTTTTGCCTTAGACCCACTATCGAATTTCATAAAACAAAGAGGGAAGTGCGTGTCGTGCAGAACTGCGGAAGGTGCGACAAAAAAAATACCCTCGCTCAAAAAACTATCGCTTTTTTTGACAAGGTAGAATTACCTGTCGTTGCTCGTCAATGCTGAAACGCGTCGAGAAAAGAAATATTGATTATTCTCTAATTTTAGAATTTTCCATGTTCAATGACCTTCATATTGGAACATGTTCGTAAAACGATTTTTTTTTGTTGAAAGGGTGAAATTATCTAAATTATACGGTTTTTTTGACAAGGGTAAGACCGGATGTCAGCACTGGTTTATGTAGGAATATTTTGACAGAATGCTTTGGAAAATAAATTAATATTTATTTTATAGAGTTCCTTATCGAATGAAACATTTCTGTTGGATCGAAAGGGTAAAAAGTTTTAATTTAAAAATCTAGAAAACTCTGATTTACTCATTTACAATCGAGGTCATCTAGGAAATTTAAAAAATCCATATCGTTAGAAAAATATTTAATTTTTTTTCAAATCAGAAATCCATAAAAAACCCTCGCAGGTTTTTTCCAAACTATAAACAAAATTAAAATACAACTCGGGATTCGCAAGATATTCAATCAAAATTATAGGACAGGAGGAGATTTACTCTACAGCAATCCATATCCTAAAAAGTACCAAATAAACTTATTGATAAAAAAGGATTTTAATCGTCTACAAAAACAATATCGCGTCTATCGTCTGATGACTTTTTATGTCGCATGAAAGTCGAGATGTCTGAGTTTTTTTCACTCTCTTCACGAATCGAGATATTCGAGCTTTTCATATATGAAGAAATACATTTCTGTATTAAATCTTTACAAATAAAAAATCAAAAAGAATGACTGGACCATTGAGGGAGGAAATTCGTCAGGTTAAATATCAGCTCGGTTTCTCATTACGTGTGCAAAACGGTCGGAGGGTTTTCTTTCATTCGTTATAAATGCATCAGAGTTTGGAGAAAATTCGCTCTATGGGAAGAGACTCGAGCGGTCTGTATAGGTAAAGCACGCGCTCGCTATGTTTATAACGAGAAGGAAGCGTGCGCTGAAGAATGAAGAGAAAAAACATGTCGGGCCAAGCTTTCGAACGGGAGAATTCTCGTGCAATCCGTCTCCCTCTCTCTTATCTCGTTTTTTTCTCTCGTATGTAACAAGATTCCGCCGGATATGCACCAGGTCGACTCGTATACTTCTCTCTCCATTCCCTCTCGTACTCTTCTGCCTTTTTTCACACGCAAAAACTGCTGAGTGCGAGACAGGCGCGACTCGCGCACGTTGGATGGATACACGGATGTTTTCACGAGCGATTCGAATCCTCAAAAAAAAAAGGTTTTCGTGTTTTTACAGTATCCAGAAGCACGAAAAATAGAAAAATAACTTTTTTTGTTCAAAAAAATCACGAGTTACAAAAGCTATTCTTTTACCATCTGCGTCAACGGAAAATTCGTTAGACTGGAAACTAAAAACTTGTCAATATATTTCGTTCAGAGTATAATTGAAGTGGAAAAAAAATCAAAAAAAGAAATTTTCAATAAAACGCAAGTGGCAAAAAAAATATTTTATGAGCCTAATGAGCCTAAAACTTAAAAATCTTAATATTTCATATAAAATATTACATGTTTTTATACTGTATAAAAACATAAAAACGTCAAAAAAGGAATTTAAAAATAAAGTTAAGATACGGTGTGTCAACCGAAAAAATGAGAGCCGGAAGCAAAAAAAATCTGTAAAGTCGCGATTAAAATCTAGACGTTTTCATTAAGACGGTCGGGAAAAAATGTGCCGGGATGCTAATTTGAAAAGAAGAAACACGAAGAGCTTGCTTTACCGCGATTATGCGCCCGTGTGTACCGAAGTTTGGAACGGCGAGGATTTCAATTCGACATATGTAATTAAGCCGAACCGAGCGAAACGGGCATTGGGGAAGGGTGGTCTAATTAAGGCAGGTTTAATCAGCGATTCACTCTGATTATTCTACAGGGAGACAAGAAAGAAAGAGAGGGCCTTTCTATATCGTGTCATTTTGTTGCATCTTCCTCTCTCGCTCTTCCTCTCTCTCTCTCTCTCTCTCTCTTCGTCCGTGCGTCCCTCCGATTGGTACATAATATAAACGGGGCATATACCCAGTACACTCATTGGGTTTCTGTACATATAAATATGTATTCATTCCGAGAATATTCAGCATCCATTTAACCGCATATCTGATCCTGTTACACGGCTCTCGGTACATATAGAATTTCGACTCCTTTCATTCAATGATTATTGATGTAATCGGGCTGGGCGAAATAAATGAAAAGGGCTCGATTACCGATATATTCGCCTCGAAATTAGCCCCGGGATCGTTAAAGCTTTCGATTATTTGTTATTTATCAAAATTGCATTTGCATCATTTTTTTTGGTGATGATTTTAAAATCCAGTGCGAATTATTTAATCAGGGTTTCAGAAATTATCGTTGCTGATGGAATTTTCGTTATGCAGTTATTTTTACATATTAATCAAAGGGATTTTGCTTTTTTAGATATTGAGCTTTTGAAAGGTGTATCGTGTTAGTAAGTTAATCAGGGAGTCTCGGGTTTCTGGTAATTTCGTTCGTCATTCAGTCGAATACCAATTTTCAATGATTTTATCGATGTAGTCGGACTAGAAAAATAAGAGAGAAGAGTTGAATTAGCGATATTTCACTCCCATTGAATATTATAGTCCTCACATTAATTCTTGATTTTAGATGATTTAAAAACGATAAATTCGCGATTCCAGACATAACGATATTTCTATATCGAACTTCATCAATCTAGTTTTCAATCATTTGGGTCGATTTTAATTTTCTTCGATTCTCACGTTTTTATCAAATGTTGAACTTTTGAGAGGAATCGTTGCTGGGAAGCTGATTAGAAAATCTCGGGTTTCCGGCAGTTAGGTCCGTCATTCGGTCGAATACGAATTTATCCTTCGACGATCCGATTGTTATTCAACTCGATCGATTACAGGTAAGAGTGCGTGCAATCGCGTTTCACGCTCATTACGCAACGAGAATGCAAGCCCACTTTGTATTGCTATTCGTATACGTGAATTATACGTAAATTAAGTCCGTACGTGACCTAGAGAAATCGTCGCGTGAATCGCGTAATACACTCTCGCGGATAAGAAGCGGAATAATTGCAACGAGAGAGGCCGCGAATGGGACTCGGATAAATCCCGCGATAAAAATAAATTCGACGCGCGGGAAAAATCACGCGTTTATCATTTTATGATACGTGACAGAGGACGATCTGATTTTACGAAGAACAAAATAGTTTGACTTTTTACGAGAGAATAAAACGATCGAAGGTCGTTATCGAGTTTTTTATTTTATAGATGTAACACTCTTAAAAAAATAATTTTTATATCGATTTTTCACAAGATAATCGCGAATTAAATTTTAATATAAAATTTTAGAAGCCAGAAATTAGAAATTTATAATAGAAACCAAAAATGCATTCTGTGATGCATCTCTCAAAGCGAATAAAAAATTCATCAAAAATATGTGTTTAAGGTAGTTTTTAACACATACGAATGCGAAAGAGACAGATACAAAAAAGATTTGCTATTTTCTCAGAGATTTTTTATACTTAAAAAAAAGAAGATCAAATTATTCTCTGATAGAACGAGAACAAGTTTATGTTTTTTTCTTCGAAAATTATTTATTTTAAGAGAAAATAACATAGTTCGATCCCTCACGATCTAGAATACTTAAAAATTACCTTAAAACATTACAAGATAAATACCAACACCGTAAATCATTATCCACACGAACTGTAAAATAATCAAAATTAATAACCTGTCAAATAAAAAAAAAATTTCGAGAAAAATCGTTACGAAACTTGTAGATACATTTTTATTTTCTCCGAAACTGTGGGTTTTGTGGGTTAAGTTCATAGATCAAAGTTCACTTTTATCGGAAAGTCGTAGCTGGATGTACGGTGGATTGAAGAGCTGAGAAATTTCTCGTGGGAGAGTCTAAAGACACGTATTATGTGTGTAGATTAGCGAGAGAAGTCTCGTTCCGGGTGTAATACTTGCCTGGGTGCGACAGCGGCATTGTGGCTTCTTCCCGGACGGTGGCGCATCTGGTATTTTGCAGGCCGTATACCTCGGCCATTAATAACTGGGAGTCAGGACACGCGGGGAAGCCCCGAAAATGGTTACTCGCCGTGGTAAAAGCGTACTGAGCGCTTATACACGTACAAAACATATTTATATACATATATATCTATATATCTATATATATATTATCATTATGCGCGTGATAAACAACGTTTAGTTAGAAGCGTGAATGTTCGTGCGCGACTTCCGACTCTCTAATTTCACGAGGCAAGTTTCGATAAAGCAAAGTACGAGTTTACGTGTACTCTCTTCCACGTATATGTCGCTCTCTTTTCTATTTGCCATGCGAGAGTTTAATTCGCTATAATTAATCATTCATTAAAACGCTCACGTGTCAAAAACTCTCGAATCGCCTCGGAAATGGAAATTTATTATCATCCGTAAAATGCGGAGTTGAAATAAATTGTGTATGCATCAGTTTCTCTATATTGGATTTGTCAGTTTTTTTTACATTTTGAAATAATTCCGTTTTTAGGGAAAAATTTCTTTGAAGGCTAAAAAAACAAATTTACAATTTTTCCCTTTGAAATCGAATATTTGGAATCGAACAATATCATTCGTAAATATAAAGTTGTTGCAAATTCCGTGCACATCAGCTTCTCTGTATTTCGTAATAACTACATGTTCCGTTACTGGAAAAAAATCTCTTTGATTCAAACAAAAAATTTTGCACCATTTTTTAACATTAATAAAATGTTGGAATGTAATAAAATCACGAAAATAATTTTGTAACAAGTTCGGTAATGCGCGAATGAAAAAAATTTCCTTTGTGCTCGAATGATGCAAATTTCGTGCGAAAATTAGTTGAAAGTTCGGTGAATATGATTTATTTCTCTTTTTAAACTTTTAATACTATTTTCTTTTTCGAGGAACGAGAGAGGGCTGAAAGAAAATTATGAGAAAATCGTTTTTTGATCTGTTAGTACGAAATTCGTAATATTTCGTAAACGCTTTATAACGTAAAACACATGGATCGGAGGGAGGAAGAGGTATATGGAAACAGCAGAGGTAGATATTTCGGAAAGTGCATTATCGCCGGTAACAACTGCACGTAACGAGCATAGTATGTGCGAGTTACGAGCACTGTTCCGTATACGTACTTCGAACAGAAGAGGACCAAACGCACGGTCGCAATGTATTCCATATATCTAGTGCTCTTGTAGGGTGTCCCATAACCGAATACCATTAATTAACAATTAAATTCCAGGTTATGAATCTGAGCCAAAAATTTCAGCCGATATCCGGTTATATTAAAAAAGTTTTTTTTCATAGCTCGTGATGCATCGGCAGGAGTTCGAGAATCGAGTGTCAAAAGCAAAGTTTTAATTCGTCAATTTTTTTTGTATGCAAAAGTGAAGGTACACATTTTTTCATGTTTACATTTTTTATACAATTTTTACGTAATTAGCGACTTGTTTAATAATATTGTAAATACGAAAAAGTTTGACTTTTTTTTCATTCGAGTATTTGTATTTCACCAAATTTACTCTGCACTGTTTGCCTCATCTGCAGAAAAACAGAGGAGCACCGCGAGCGATCGGTCAACCGTAAAATGAGACGAGAAACTTTTATTTTGATTTATTAATCGAATTCGTTTTTATTCGCTTGTTTATTTTGGTACGTCGACCTCGTGTAGACCTCGAATCGGAACGAAAAATATTTTGTTCCTCTGTTGTTGTCTGTTGAAATACTACTCGTACAATTTATTTTGAAAATACTTTTGAATTATATTCCGTACACTGTATTTCCACTGACATTGGATATTGTCAACTTGTTCGTGTCCAACCTGAACTTTTGACTCGAAAACACTGGTTTATATCGTCATAAAAAACGAAATGCTTTTTAATGAAATATTTTTCATAATACACATACATTTTAATAACAGTTTTTAATCAATATATTAATGAATTTCCGTTTTTACTCACGAATTGATTCTACGTAAAAAATTTAATATTTTCTTCAATTTTTTAACAAAACTTGAAAAAAATAGATAATTATAAATTTTATCCCGAAACATCTTCATAAAATAAAAAATAAAAATGTAAAATGCATTGTTTATATCCTCATGAAATTGATTAGTTTTGAGTTTGTCTCAAAATATATGAAGGTTACACGCACTGATATCGAATATATTGTGATGAAGGCCGCCGCGGCGCTCGAATGCGTTTTCTCGCGGCTACGAGCGAAAACGATCTCTCGTCCCGTTGGTTACCGCGTTTTAAATACTCGTCCTACGTAATGTATAATGCTTATGGCTTTAAAGGCCTGGCTTGTGCGCATCTAACGCGTGTATACATGCATACAGAGAAAATCCCGAGGACAGACGGCAACTGTATACGCTTGCTATAACCACATTTAGCTATCTCAATTTTGCGGTTCCACTACACCGGAAAGCCTCCTCTCCTAACAGTAATTGTGTTTGAGCTCTCGCTCTGTGTACTTTACGTACTGCCTCACCAGTACATAAATATTCACATTTTACCAGCAATTATAACCACTCTGCTTTTACTTACGAACGTTTTATAAAGGAACAGCAAAAGAAACCATAACCATATCCAATTATTTATCCGTTTTTTAAAAAATAATAATTGTTTGCTTTTCATGAAATTAGCGAATTCGGACAACAAGACAAAGGCGAAAAAAATGGCAGTGTATTTATATTTTTGTGGGTTGAGAATCATTGCAAACCCGTTGCGAATTAATTAAAATTGTAGCGCATTTGTTTCATGCGCCATTCAGCGGTTCATTCTCGTCACCGTTCTCGACAATGTAATTTTTTGAATCGTCCGATAAATACGACCATCCGGAATACGAATTGCGTAAACAATTTCACTGTGCACACATTGTAGTTTAAATTTATTTTTCCTCGTTATTTTTCTGCTAATGAAATTTTGCTCCAATGTTCATGATTTTAATCCAAGTAAAAAAAAACAAAAATATATATCGTCTCGAATAAATGAGATGAAAATTTACTGAAAAGCTACCGGGAGGAGAGTTAATTAATAATTTTGTCGTTGGGGAATTATTATTGCATGAAAAATAAATCAATATAATTATTATTATCAGAATAATATCATAAATTGTAACGAATTGTTTGATTTAGTTAAAAATTGATGCTGGAAACGATAAAATAATAATCGTGCAGAAATTTGGTACGGGATATTTTTGATCCAATGTAGAGATCTCATTTTAGTTAAAAATTGATGCTGGAAACGATAAAACAATAATCGTGCAGAAATTTGGTACGAAATATTTTTTGATCCAATGTAAATCTCAAAGTTCAGAGAGAGTTTAGACTCGCATCGTTCGTGTGCATCTTTCTTTAAACGTTGCCATCGAACACATGTTGACCATGGGACCTCCCAGTTACCCGGGGAAATTTCATCCGATGCATCTGAGAAGTTTTCTCTCTCTCTCTCCTCTCTCTTTACATCTTTCTGGGCTTCCTCAAATCTGTCTTTGTTCGAGAGTGACATCAAAGACGCCCACGTCGATGACCACGCTTATTCTTTATCTCAATTTTTCCTCCTCTTCCGCCCCTCGTCGTACTCCTCGTTGTTCTCGTCATGTACGTGATTCCGTCAGAAAACGAAAGTAACTCGAGATTTATCGACCACACGCAAATATAATCTCTGATTTCTCCAGCTTCGAAATTTTCAACATTTTTTTAATTTTTGTAAACATGAAAAAAAAATTTTCAAAAATTATCAAAATTAATTTCATAATTCTTGGAGCTTTTCCAGATTTTTATTCTTTTTTGGATTTAATATTTTCATAAGAATATCAAAGTAAAATGAAAAATTTGCGGGGAACACATTTGTGTCCCCAAAATAAAAATCGATCGTTATTTCGTGCGATTCATAATTTTAACGAATGATCAGAATTAGCAAGTTTTCGGTAGTACGTTTTCTGTCATTATGCTTATGAAATCGATAAATAAGATATTAAACAAGATATATCAAAATTTATGAGATATACGTGCCATTGTACGTGAACACATTACATATTTGTGTACAAGTATTGCAGGCGAAAGCACGTGGGATGCACCCGTGTACCAGTATATTATGGTAACAAAGCCCTAACAGCTACGACAGCTTAATTATACGTATAATTCATGACACGGTTCGGTTCGAGCACTTTTATAAGTCTATATCGAAGCAAAAATAATAAAATCGATCGTCGAGCTATTTTATTCTGACGCAGATGAGCTCATAAAAAAAAGTGGATAGGAAGACTGAAATAAAAATCGACGAAGACGAAAAAAAAATCCCGATTGATTCAAAACTGAATAAGCTGTTTCGGACCTGCTAGGAGTTTATTATCGTCTCTTTCATTTATATACATGTAGCTCTGCTTTTGATGTGGTAGAAGCGCATGAAAAGAGACATTTCTTTTAAAATACGATATTTTAATTAAGATCGCGAGTGGATAAATGCATCTTCGCTGTAACTGACGTAGTTGGCTCAGACTGGAAGATAATCTAGGCTAATCGCATAACGGGCCGTATAAATTCTCTATCTCCTTCAACGCTCTCGCTCCTTCTCGGTGTAGGAAGCACGGGGAAAACTTTGCATCGGATTTTGAAACAAGATCGGTTAGGATATCGCCTCTTAGTGATAACGGCCGTCAGATGTTTATTCTTGTACCTCGCAACGCGATTATTTCGTTACCTTTGACAAACTTCGTCACTCTCATGTATCGTAATAAGGATTATTAAAAGCATCCGAGACTTTTTACTCAAAAGTCATTTCACTATATTTTTTCTAAAATAACGGAGTATAAATAGTAAAATGCTTTTATTGACTATATGTACATTTTTGTCAGACTTGATTACATATTTTTTTAAAACATAATTATGTGTGAGTGGGCCATCGACGTATGTCCTTCAGCCCGGGATTTTTTATACATTTTTCTTTTTCTCGTCTTTATCCGACAAAACTCTTATTTTTGTGCCTTCATGTCTTTTAATATTTCATATGTGGTGTTACGTGGATATTTAAAACGATGCCGTGTTTTCTTGTGGAATATCTGAGCACAATTCAACTAAGTCGTCTATTTGTCTATTCGCGAATAATTTTGAGAGGCGCTGTAGCCTTTTCAATGTTGGAGTAATTTTCGTCATTTCATGTTGAATTTTTCGGATTGAATAGTAGGTTTGTGGGATGGCGAATTTTTGTGAATTTCCTCAGCGAGGTTGTCTCAACTGTTTTTATTTTTTTTCTGGTTGTGATTGTACAATTTAAAAAAGTGGGTGACCATACTCTAGAATTAAATGGCATATACCTTTGTAGATTTTGGTAGTCTCTTTTAGTTTCATGTTATTGTTTTTGTATGTAATATTCCGAAAATAAACTGATCTTTGAATAATTGTTCTTTTTATATTCGTGAGATGTTTATTAAAGTTTAATTTGTTGTCGATTGTTATGGCAAGATATTTGGCCTCATGTACTTGGGTTGATTTTAGTATCTTGTAGTATTATTTTTGGAGATAATTGTTTTATTTTGTGATTGAATATAATGAGTTATGATTTTAGCGGGTTAGGTGCAGAATATAAATATTTTTTTATACCTAATAAAAATTTTCAAACTCGACTGCATATCTCAAACCCAGTGTGCGCGATGAGGTTTAAAGAGAAATATTCCGTAAATAAAAAGATCCTTTAGCAGGGATTTAACGTCTTTGTAATTCTTGTTGAAATTGTATCAAATCGTTGGCGAGATAGTGACTGCCGCTTGATGTCGAGGAAGATGAAAAAAAAAATTATGGCCAAGGGCGCTCAACGACCGGACGAGCGATAAAAATGTGCAATGAAGTTTTTACGTCTCTCTTCTATCTGTGTATAAAATTTTAACCCGGTCTCTCTCTCGTCATCCTGTCCTACCTTAGGTCTGATCTGTGTGGCAAGATTGATATACTACACTTATTCACACCTGATTTTTTAAACTCGTCACGCCCCGGGAAACGTGCCTGCAATTCGATAAAAGTCCTATCTGTCATTTATATTTATATACTTTTGTATTTATATATATATAAATAGGAGCTTTCAGTGACTCGTGTACAAATCCCTACGAGCATATTTCACTTTCTCCCCGCGTCTTCCTCTTCGTCTTCGTCCACGAGGCTCGAAAATTTCATACAATTCTCAGACCCCTTGTAAATAAAAATTTCACGCTTAAATTTTTTTTATGTTTTTCTAAAAATATTTCAAAAAAAGAATGGTTTCGATAAATTGAGGCTCACAGTTGTGAGAAAAATATTCTGCAACTGTGGGACAACACCAGTGAATTCTTTTTCATTTAGTTGTATATCGATTTTAATAAATACGAGAAAAATATTGTTTAGGGGAATTTTATGTAAAAACATTTTTCTGAATGTTTCTTTCATTCTAGTAAAAAGGCAAGAAAGAAATTGGAGGGTTCAACGAATCCAATCAATTAGCATTCGTCCGGACGTAATTAGTCTCCTGAACGAGCTCTGACTCGTCTCTATATCTCGGAGAAAGAGAGATTCATCCCAGCTCCGTGTATTTCAGCTTCCATTCAAACAATTCTCTCTTTCTATCTTTCGTTATTCGTATTCCAGGGACACTCCCTGAAAGAGCAGAGAATATTTACGCCCAGTGAAACATTCTTTCGATGTCTCGCGCTGCTTTATTTTTTTTCTGCTTTCATTCTCTCGATTCACTTTCCTCGTTTGTCTCTGCCACATCGATTCTCGGTGAGCTCGAAATCCATAGATTCGATGTGAACTGGAACAAAAAGAGAGAAAGAAAAAAAAACGTGAAAGAGCTACGAGCCATTGTATCTTTATATATCTCGTCTTTTTTTTAACCTCTGCAGTTTCATCGTGGAAAGTTTTCAAAGATCCTTTCAGGATGTTGGCTTTAAAATTTTATTCGCCGGAATTACAGGCTCGTGATCCAACATTGTACAATGTAATGCTTTTCTGTAGTATCGCTGGGCTTTCCGAGTTTTCCGTAACACCGCGATAATGCTCTATATATTTTTCATCGATTAGAGCTCTCGTCTTTGCTCTCTTGTAGGACACGTGACTGCGGAGAGTACAGCGAAGGCCACGCGGGTCGAGGCTACCGATTGCGACACATCTCGCGGAGAGCTCCCCGTATTCTATCAATATACATCCTCTATATAAAGGAGAGTCTACATGTCAACCTTTTTTCCATCTACTCTTCTAAAAGTAGAAAAAAATATATGCGAGGTTCTACATCTTCCTGCCCGGTGTTTCTGCTGTCTCGTCTCTTTTCGTTTCAAGAAATAGAAGAAAGAACGAGAAAGGACATTCGACAGCTGCAGTCAAGCTGCCAAGACTTTCGGAGCTAACTCGGCCGAGACGCTCCCGAGATTCATTCACGGAATCTCTCCTCTGCGGAATCTCGAGATTTTGCCGATGTGTCTTCAATTTTCGAAGGAAAAAAAATGCAGAAGATCCTCCAGAGATCTGGGATGCGGATAGAAAAAGGCAAAGATCGCTTTGTAGACAAAAAAGTGAAGGAGAGAAGAGCGAACTTTCAGCGAGCCGTGGAAGAGTCGCGGAGAGTAATTGCGAAAAGTGCACGAGTGCCAGAAATGCAACGTTATAGAGATTATATTCCTTTGTGTCTTGAAGGAAAATAGACTCCAGGGCCTCTCGAGCAACCGGATGTACCTCCGAGAAGATATTTCGAAGGATCTTGATCCGCCGATGGATTAGAACGGGCTGGAAGCTCGTAAAGGCTTTGGAGAACGGAGGCCTGCCTAATTTTACCAGACAGGTAAACGGCGCCGTTTCGCATACTTTACGATCTTTCGAAATGGGATCCAAGGCGCGAGCGAGCGTGCGCGCGCGACCGTTATGCCTCTTTCCATCTCGTCTTATATTCTCCTCCTCGCGGAGTTATCTTAATTCCTCGAGAACACATGCGAGCGAGCGCATACACATCGGACGGTCGCACGTGTACCTGGCCTGAGAGGATTGCACACGCGAGCTCATGAATAAGCCACGAGACACGAGGACGCAGCAATGAAAGAAAAATCCAAAACTTTTATACACTTGGAGCGAAGCATTTGCATGCTCTTGGAGGCAACAGAAAAAAAATCTCAATCCTTGTTTCGAGAAAAATATGTTAACGTATCATAGAAATATTAAAGGCTCTCACGTATCTTTCCCGAGACACTTGCCGAGAGACTAGAGGCTTTTAAGTGGATTGAGATTGTGCGAGTGTGTGTGTGTGCGTAGCGTGGATCCGAGGTTTTGAAAGAAAAAAGAAGAACGAGACTAGGAGAGATTATTCTTCAGGGGCTTTCTCGGAACCGTTAGCCGCTCAAACAGGCTCGAACTTGCCTTCGAATAGGGGCTCTTTCTTCTAATGCCTACTCGTGTGTGTACCAGCCTCTCGTTTTCTCTCTACCACGTCCCGAGGACTCTTACTGTCGTTTACGACCTCTCGAGGGTGTCTATCCGGCCGCGCCGGCAGATACAGCCTATCCAACTAGAAACTCTTCCATTTCTCTATTTATTCTTCCACGTAATCGAGCTTCTATCGAAACTCGAATTATCCCTGTAAACAGTATACAATGAAAAAAATGTTCTGGCTTTCATGGACGTACAGTAAATGGTTAAAAGGATCTTCGAGAGCTGTTCGTAAATGTTGTTCGTGTGGCACGAAAGAATTGCGAAATAACTGGGTTAACTGATGGTTCGAAAACTGATTACGATCCACCGATTAGAATATTCATCCTGGGCGCGCGATGATCCTCTCGCAGGAAAGCTCAGTCGTCTTCGGCTCTTCCCACGATGGAGTCTAGGCTAGTTGGCTCACGGAAACCTACCGATACACACCCACACGCTGGAAGCGTTCACGAGCGTTCAAAGTTATGTGTCGGCAACTTCTACGTTCCTCACGTCTCGTCCCTCCGAATGCCTTCGCGTTACCTGGCTGCATTTTCAATATAACGGGGAGAAGTCTGGCTCAGCGGGCGGTTGCGCGCCGCACGGACGTAAGAAATCGGTTACTCGCGTCCAAACGCTGGCCACGTTCGTCCATCAGTCACGCAGCCTCGCTGCCGCAGACTCTCTGATCCAGGAATCTAGCCTCTACACCACCAAACGGCAAGTATCGTTGCTCTCGCCTCCCTATCGTCGTTATAGATGCCTCCAATGCCGGCTCGTTTACGTGGCTGGCCATCGTCAACTACGCACGCGTTGCAAAATCGACGTCTTCACCCGTGGAGAGAGAGAGAGGGAGAGAGAGAGAGAGAGAGAGCCAGGGAGCAACGTCCATGAATTCAATCTAGAAATTTTGTTATCGTCTCTCTGTCGCCAATTTCGGTAAAAGTTCAATGTATATATATAGTTGAACTAGTTTCGGGAATTTGAAATATCGCGTTTTCTCGCTTATTTAAAGTAATTGATTAAGAGGTATATCCATTAAAGAATTTTGGATGATTCCTGACATAGTTTCGCAATTCGTTTAATTGGACTCGGGTTCATTAAATTTGACAGATAGCCGATCATATTCAAAATTTCAGTGAGCGTTGAAAAATAGAATTACAATGGATTTTTATACAGTTTCCATCGTTCATGATGAAAGTCCGACCCGGTGACAAAGCTAACTTGAGATTGATTCGGGTTCGAGAGAAACGAGGGTAAGAGGTCGTATTTTGCGCCCAGCGACAAGCTTCGCTGATACAGCTCCAGTCGCGTAATTCAGCACTTCTATCCTATTCACCAGAACTGTACAACATCTATTCAAGGATTTGCTGGTCTGGTATACTCAATTATTACAGGACTAGGTCAGGCAAAAGGCTGCCTCGGTTGGAACGATTCAAATGCCAGCAAATGGCGTTTGTGAACAGTAGGTATGACATTAAATGTATACGGATGACAGATTGTTGGATACATCTTGCGAAACTTGGGACACAAGAAGTCGATGGATTGTGGGTTTTAGTCCGGCCATTTTTTGTCCCGACTTCGCTGCCCTTTCGTAGCAGAAAAAGTAATGAAACAACCAACCAACCCTAGATTTTCGTGGTGACTTCGTACATCGGAATTATACTCGTAAACCGAACATACAAAAAAAGGTAGGATGGTAAGTGAAGAAAAAGAACGGCCATTTGGTACGAGCACCTGGATCTGGCTAACGTTGCCTCGACTCATTTATTTGAGGTTGCCTTTTGTGTGGTCAACACCGAACCATTGACCCCGAGCAATGAATAGCACGAGGGCAATTGGAAAGTCAATAAAATTCGATTGACGCAATCCTGCAGCGTGCGCACAAATTATCTCCATTTGTGTGCATCTAGCAAATTTTAAAGGAGCATCTGGATCTTTGTGTTTTTATTACCGTACGGTTGTCCACCTTTCAAGTTGAATGTATCCCAGATTCACCTAAGGCGCGTGTTCCATCGCTGTGTCATCAAAATATTTGCACAGCGGGGCGCTTGTCGCTACTTCAAAATTCAAAACGTCGAGATCTCTTAGATCTTGCATGCTAGACTCGGAACTTGCGTGCTGCTGTTTTACGAGTATCCACCGCTTCGTGACGCTTTGGAATAGCATCGAAGACTCGGAGAACAAGCTGGCATCGAGGAAACAGAAATTCGAAATATTTGGTTAGTTCGAGTTAGTCCGAATAGAACGAAGTCGAAATGGTGCGATGAGGAAAAGCTCAACGGGAGTCCGAGAAAGTAAGACAGTCGGACTTCTCGTGATTGCAACACTTCTCTGAGGGAAAGTGTTTTGCCCACTCCAAGACATGGCAAAAGCTGCTGAATATAGTGCGATCCATGAGCCACCGTTAAAACAGTGAGGGAAGCTCTCGAGAAACAAGCTCGCGCAGCCAAGTCAACCCTCACCTATCTCCGGATGTAGTCGTTGGAATTACTGGTGTATCCTTAAGCTCGTGGTTTCACTGGGGAGCTTACAAACCGCCGAGACGACCATACACACAGAGAGTAGGTCAGCTGATCCACTCGCTTGCAACACCTTCACGTCTTATCATCTCTTGATTTTTTTCTTATTGCCTAGATTTTCTTACCTCGGATCTCTCTTATTTTCTCCATGAACGATTTCCCTGTAATTTCATTTTATTCCTTCTTATCCAGAAATAATCAAGAAACAATGTCGTGGAAATGAAGACGAGGAAAAAGACTCCGAGAGAAATGGGAGATGTATTTTGAGATGGATTACGGATGAATTGTGAAATTCGTTTTAATGAACTCACGGGAATATGCATTCATGCATTCTGAACCGTGTTAAGAGAGCATTGCTCCAGGATATGTGCACATAATTCGGTAGGATTCAGACGATGACAAGTAAGCCTTGGGGCATACGCCAGTCTGCACGTCTTCGACTCGCTGCCACCGAGATGCGATTAGAAGTGTGTAACAATTCCCTATGGGAGAAGTTGATCCATCTCTCGTCCAGATATTTCATACGGCCCGTTAAGGATAAACTCTCCCGTACCTTCTGGCCAAAACGGGTAAGTCAGACATGATGGAAAGGTCGAGGATGAATATGAAAGAGGTTGGCCAGTTGAATTTGCTGACCTGGGTAACATTTATGCGATGTCTGAAAACAGGTGCGCATATTCTGACATTGATTGACTTATTTACGATTCATCAGCAATATATTCAACACGGAACGTAGTCTTAACATACATCTAAAACCAGCAGCGCTCAGTTATTTATAAATTTGTGCAGACGAAAAATAACAACCCAATTTGTCTGGGGTCAGGGAGAAAAAGATCCGTCAACGCGGTATGTACAAATGGACTCGCGAGTATACGTATGTTCCATTCTGTAGGTATAGCGCTAGAATTGGAGGGAGTAGGAGAGCCTTGGGTGAGGTTGGCTGGTGTTGGCTGCTGCACGAAGCCAGACGGGTTGAGGCAAGCAGGCGCGTTCTGGCCGGGTAGACTGGGAGAGTATGAACACTGTGCGATAGGAAAAGAGAGAGAGAGAGAGACAGGGCAGAAGCGAGGACGAGCGAACGTTGCGATCGATCGATACTCACCAGCCTCGAGCTAGTGAAGTTTCCTTTCCTATATACATATTTGTGTGCCAGTAGCGTTTTCAAACACCTCTTTTTCTTTTTCGCTATTTTCCGCACCCTCCGGCGATCACCACTATATCGTGGACGCACTTTACGATCCAAACCTGTGCTGGCTATCATCTTATAGTCGAGAACAACAGCAACCAACCCCAAACGCCAAATCTCTCTTTTTTCGGACCACGATCGGGATATCTCGATTTCTTGGACTTCTATGCAGTCTTCCCCTTTACCGTCTCCGAACAATTATCTCGTTCTCTCGATTTTCTCGAGTATCTCGGGTCTCCTTTACTGGCTTTCCACGACGAACCAGGAAGATTTCTCTTCCGTTTCCCACATGAACACCCGCATCGTATCACACATGTGGAGTGCCTGAAACGTAAGCAGAAGCAGCTGTTCTCCAGGGAAGACGCCTCTCGGTTCCAGCTTGTGGCCATGGGGAAGCAAGAGACTTGGCAACAGCAGTGATGGAGAGAGGGAAATGGCACTTAAATATCCCGAGGGTGTGTCACGGCGTTGCATCGAAAGTCCTCGGCTTAAGGGAGCTATCGTTGACGGCTATATGACAACTACAACAGCGGTTCTGTACTTCCCTTCTCAATGAGTCATCCGAGCCGACTGCAAGGCTAGAAATCATGGGGGCTCATACGAATGGCCTGCACGTGGAATTTTTTCCAATGTTTCCCACCGTACGACCTCACAGAGATTTCAGATCTCGCTTCAAATTTCTTTGAGAGTTACGACCGCGTTTCTCCAAATTTTCTTTCTTTCCACTCTGATCCTTAATTATTGAAGCATTCGTTCCTTGAATTTATTATTATTAAAAAGTAGAGGATCCTGAGGAAATAAAAGTTGTTAAGTCAGTTATGGCGAGCCAGTTCTCATGGACAAGTTGGCTCATGAGTGGTCTGGAAAGTTTTACACGCTAGAGATGATTCGACTTCCCTCTTTTATTCGGTTTCCGAAGCTTTGTTTCGTTTCTCTCCTGATTATCGTCGCGGCGCGAGTCTCGTTCGAATTTCGCCTCCGGCTAGGGCACCGATTGCGAAAATAAAAGAAAAGGAGAATAGAAGATCGAGACTGTTAAGCGAGTTTCGTCTGAACGAGATACGGTTCTGTTATACCTGCGGATCCTCGAGTTTATGGTCCCTTCTTTCTCTTTCTCTCTCTCTTTTTTTTTGGTCGAATCATCCGTCTGGAATGCAAACCCGATAGTCCGTTTTCCTCTATAATTCTATGGATTTCGAACCAAGTCTACAGCTTTATGATTCTTTTTGCAAAGAAATGGCCAATTTTCGAATATCTCTCTATTAAAATCGCAATTCGAATAAAAAAAATAGCCCGAGCTACCCGAATTCTCACTAATAGTAAAAATTTATCCAGCCTCGCTCTGCGGCGCGTAATTCATCGGATAAAATTCAACGAAGCCCTTGGCGTGAATTTACTGTCCAGTAGCCGAAATTCCATTTGTCACGTACTCCTGAAAATTTTCTCGGTAAATATCTCCTCGGGATTCGTGACTTATCTCTCTTCCTTGGGTTTTCACTGATCTTCGGTAGGAAGCGCACAGAAAGCCGCGGTATTATTTCACACTGAAGTCTGGGGTATGATCGTAAGGAAAGGAAAGAAACGACAGTCTTATCTCACGCTTTTGCGGGCTCGCGAGCATATAAGACGCTGACCGTTGAAACGTGGGAACGTTTGCGCCAGTTTCCACGATGAAAAAAAAAAGTATTTTATTCGCAAAAACGACTTTTTTCACGAAAATACTTTTTCTTGAGAAAAATATTCTCGACCGTGACGATTCGGTGAAAGCAAGAAATTAATTCGAAGCGACGAGAGATCACAGAACTTTTCAACAAATCCAGAAAAAATTCTTCAAACTCTTGTGATCTAAGTCTTATCCCTTTTTGATCTTGCTCTCATTTTTCCGAAAGTTTGGCAGGATCGTTCCGGGTGTCTTCCGAACTTATATATGTCGCTGATGCGAGAGTTGAAAGTGTGTGCAGGGAGAAACCGTGGCGATGCAGAAGGCAAATGCAGCTGCAGGTCACGTCAATAGGTCGCAGGTATTAAGGTCGTTCGATGCCAATGACGCACGGCTTTTGATGCTTTACATCAATATATACATACGCCCGTGTACGTATATCTGTAAAACCACGTCACGTAGACGACCCACTCGAAACAAAGTCCGTACGAGGCGTTTTCAAGCGTTTCTTTCGCGATTCAAGTTAGCGAGCTTCAACTTTTATGACGCATCGATCCTATCTCTCATGAATTATCGCAATTATCTTACTTGCGTTTCCTATACTTTAGACATGAAAGCTTTTAATTAAAAGAATAATGTTTTCGTAGGGGTTTCCTTTGGTATTCTTCTTTTTTTACTTAAATTTGTGAAGACTCGAGTTCAGGTAAAGTTCTCGAAGTTCTTCATTGTGTCTTCAGTGCTTTGGAGCACTGGTGCTCGCTTGTTTGCCAAGTAACTTCAGATCCGTCCCAAGTAGGTGCATGGGTGACTTGACAAAGACGACCGCACACATGTGCGAACTTTGATGCGTTTTCACGTGACACTGTCGCGTTTATTTCTCGTCTAGAGTTACCTCAGATAGAAGAAGATTAGAAGAAACTCTTCGTGACATGAACCGAATGATGGAAGAACTTTGTATGTCAGTGTACATGTCAAATCGAATGCAACCGATTGGTTTATCCAAGTGCATTCTATATTTCGTATTGTACGAAATATATAGATATAATATAATATACGAAATTTCGTATTATATTTATATTGCATTTTTGGAAAAATTCAATCTTACTGTAAGTATACACGACATCGTTTTGATGTTGCATGTTAGTTTTTTCATTACTTGGCGTCAAAACACTATCGTGTCTTCAGATACATTTTTTCTTTGATATTTTTTCAAACACATCTGTTTGAAACACACACATTGCATCATTTTTCTACTCTTCATAATCTTCATCTACTTTTTCTTGAGAAATCCTCAACGTACTCCTCAAAAGAAATGTCGAGTTCAACATGTGATTAAATTTAGTTTTGAAATTAAAAAATATTGGCTTACGTTTTGGATGTACTGTTGACAGTGACAAACATTTCTTGACGATCGTGTTAAAATTAGCTTAATTTCTTTTTATTTGATAGGTCAGAGCTTTTCAAGCTGATATTCGACGACGAAGCAAGCCAGCGAATATCGGTCAATCCAATTAAATAATTAAATACACCCTGTTACAGTCGCAACGTTATCTCGGGATGGGCACATTAACGGCTTCGTCGCGACGTTAATGTCACCTAAACCTCCCTGTGCATTATCCTTTATCCCACTCGCTTAATCTGTTTGGTCATTAAAATTATGCAATATTTATAACATACATAGATATACATGCACATAAATAAAATCGATTACGACATTGATTTTTACTAGACCCGACACAAAGCAAATTATTTCCCAGAAAAATACTTGAAAATATTTTAAGTAAGATTATTAAATGTTAATCAAATTTTTCTGATGTTTATTATTTATAATTGAATGTAAATATGTACTCAATATGTTAATTTAAAATTTCCACACTTAAAATGTTTTTTAAACATTTTTGTGGTTTTTTTTTAAAACTGTTCTAACCTGACACAAAATTCGTCCTAAAGTCAATGTTCTGTATCAGCATATTCGGTCTATTGTAAAAATGCTATCTCAAATTCTCATAGAAATTTCTATCGAAAGGGTCGCAGTGATGCTGTCGATAACCGCAGAGAAAATAAAGAACGAAGAGGAAAAAAAGGATAGAACAAAAACGTATGCACATTGTACTCAATTTCGTATTTGCATGTTGACGGCTTTTCAGATGCGGTGAATCCCGAATACATATTTCGCACCGCAGCTGCCATCGTCCAACATCTTTCAAAGTGAAGAGAAAAATAGAGAGAAAAAGAGGAAAAATAAAGAAGCATCGCGCTTTGAGAGAGCTGTACATTCCGATATAATCTCTAGCTCTGAGAATATCCCTTGTGAATCATCCCATCCAATCTCTGAAGCCATGTATTCGTAATCTAAAAAGTGACAGAGACTCGATAAAAAAACCAAATTCGTATCTTTCCCACGTTTTTCTTCATTCCGTTTTCCCAATTTTATTTCTCTCTGCTTCCTTTCATTAATGACTACAGATATAATTTTTTTTCTCTAATGAACGTTATTTTTTGAAATAAACGAACAGGATACCGAACATATATCGTCTTCCGTAATGTTTCATTAAGATTCTAGACGCAATAAAAACGCGACGCTTGAATAATTGGAGAGAAAAAAATAAAGAAAAGAGTTCGCCTCACCTAATTAATTTTGTTTCAACACCGTATACGCGTACCGTCTGGATTTCCGTGACTTTCCGAGGCGATTCTATACCGCCTGGCGCGACGTAAATTCGTGTTAGGAACGACAGACATGTGGCAACACTTTTTCTCGTCACGAAACGGGTTGAAAACAGTATTGACGATCGTGACGATAAACGAAAGCCCGAGGACGAGATCTTTAAAAATCTTTCACGTCCGCCGAAAGTTTCGACCAGATTTTCATTATTTCGTGACAAGACCGAAAATTTTCGGGAGACATCAACCCCATCAAAAGGACCGCGGATTTAAAATTCTCCACGAGACGACCGGAAAGTTTTTCCATATATAATTTCTTGTAGATCGAATAGGGAAGAGACTTTATATCAATTTGTTTACGAAAATTTTTAATGTTTAGAGAAATCATCGCGAGTAAATATTTTTTTTGAGACGAGAAAGGCGTGAACGTTGCAGTAAAAAGATGGCGGAGTTAAAAAGTGTATTTAACCTTAAGGTCATGCGGTAATTGACGTAATTAGTAGAGTAAAAATTACGCTGCGTTAATGCTCAGTGCTGGTCAAGCTTGTCCGTCCGAGACCGAGCATGAGAATTTTATTCGCGTTGCGTCACTGTTCAGGGAATTCCACATCGAGGCGTTTACAAAACTTTGGCGGTTAACGAACCGAGCGCATGTAAAAAACATGTCCGCGATGAGCTTTTTGAATCGTGATCGAAAAATCCGTCCGGTTTCCGATATTGAAAACAATGAATAATGGCCATAAGTTTTGACATCGTTCCGCAAAATTTGTCCCCGAGATTTATCTCGACGAGAACTCCCGATGTCGCCATTTCCGATTAAAACGAAAATTTCGTCAGCACCCGTCGAACATAACGAGACGAGCGATTGAAATTTCGGTCCACCGAGTCGTGAATATATTTGGTCGAAATATAACGAGAAGGTAATTGGTGTACGCGAAATTATCAATCTTGCATGATTCATCGAAAAAAAAATGAATGAAAATTGATTCTCGGTGAGCTGGAACAATCTCACGCTTCGTGTCCTCAGCAGTCACGACTTTTATTTATTTTCCTTTACGAGATTTTACCTGAGCCTGGAAAGGTGAGATCAGGTAAAGAGGCGACGTCCAAACGGAACACGCCGAGGTAGAAAACTTTTTTCCGATCGGCATCCCGAACGAATCTCTTCACGAATTTCTCCAAAGATCGAGAAAAATCGGCGAAAAGTTAACAATGAAGAAGGGCAATATTTTTTTTTCTTCGCATCTTCCAGTTTTCAAAGCGATTTGAGGGATTCTGTCATTCTCGTTCGAAGAAACGCCGAAGCTTCCTTTGCGATTCGGTAATGTTTTTTTTTCTCTGTATTTTTTTTTCTGGACTGCTCCACGGCGAGAAGTTTTAGGGTCGACATACATAATCGGACACAGTTAATCCCTCCATAGGACTCTTTCATCTCTCCTTCGACTTTTCTTCACACTGAGACCGGAAGTTATCTCACTTCTCAACTTTCTACCTCTCCCCTCGTCCTTTTCGGTCTTTCTGCTCTCCATTTGTACTAATATAGGACAAATAGTCCGGAAAATTTAAACTCTACGAATTTTTATTGAGCACGAGTTTTTCATGTATTGAGTTGAAATTTAAAAATTTTCATATCGACCGTAAAATTACCGTAATTAGTAACTGGTATTATAATAAATTTTTGTATATTTATGTTTTTTAATTTTTTTTCTTTTCGGCCTTTCTGCTGTCCATTTGTACTAATGTAGGACAAATAGTCCGGAAAAATTTAAATTCTACGAATTTTCATTGAGCACGAGTTTTTCATGTATTGAGTTGAACAAAAAAATTTCATATCGACCGTAAAATTACCGTAATTAGTAACTGATAATATAATAAAATTTGTATATTTTCTGGTAATAGGATCAAACAAATTTTTTGATTGCGAATATTGTGTTAATATGGTGGAAGTAATAACAAAATATTCCGATTTCATTCAATTATGAAGTTCAAAATACCATAAAATTTCTCTCAACGCTGGGCCATGTATTAACTCGAGCATACTTCTCGAATAATTCGTACATTGGTATTTTATTGGAAATATTTGCAAACTGTTAAAATCGCAGAAGGAAATGTACCCAGTAATATGAAGTCCGGAATATAAATTGAATATTCTTCTATCAAAAAATTACGAGAAAAAAAATTTTATAATTTTTCATACTCAATATAGAGAAAAATCAAAGCACTATAATTAACAGCTGATAAAATAAATTTTTGTGTCCACATGGTCATAGGATCGTAAAAGTAATTATAAAATCCATTACATGCAATTATCGATCGTAGTTAAAAATACCATAAAATTTCTCTCAATGCAAAACGTAAATGAACTCGAGCATACTTTTCAAACGATTCGTACATACGTTGTACATATACTATTGAAAATATGCAGAAACTGTTAAAACGACTAAACGAAAGACACAAAAGTATATATAAGCTCCAGAATAAAATTGTATAAACCTCTTTCATGAAAACGTCAAACTGAAAAAAAGTCAAGTGTGTACATTGTTCACGCGAATTTATGAAAATGCAAATACATCCATTTGGATGAAAGTACTCGACGCAAATACGCCGAAATTTCATCGCGACTCGGGAAAAGTGTGGGAGAGCAAGAAAATGGAATATATGAGAACTGTATCTAAAAGAATCTCGCAACGCTTTCTTCGTTTCGTCACTCCATTTTCTCTCTCTCTCTGCACGTTTTTTCTCCAGTTTTCAGAACGTTTTAGCATTGTCAGAGGTCTGTCGAAGGGTAAAGAGGACGAGAGCGAAGAGGGAGAAAAAGAGTGACGGTGCTCTCGAGCGCTCGCTTCATCTACGCGAGCACACAAACGCGATCTTGCAAGCTTTTCCACCGAATACCTCCCTTTGAACTATCGCTCTTCAAGCGCTCGTAAAAATTCGTATCACACAGACCGATGTTTTATAAAGATATGTACGACACTTTCGTACGAGTTTGCACACTTATATATACTGTATATGCGTCTATATATATATATATATATTATATGTATATACGTTCGTATACATAAACGCTCAAAAAGTTCCAATCTTGTGCCAAAAAGACGACGAACGATACTCAGGACTATCTGGATTCCAGGTCATTTCAGAAATTGGGTCATTATAGCTACAACCTTCATTACGATTGTATAACTACGCTCACCGTGTCAGGATATTCCAAATTAATCGCGCATCCCGACCGTGACCCATTTTTCGCAAAATTTCTTTTTTTTTCGTCACCTGCCCATTTCGAAAAACGGTCTTTTATCATTTTTATTCCAGTTTGTGATACAAAACGTGGGCAATTTTTAAAAAAAAGTACTTGAACGCGTTTATCAAGAAATTAGGTCTCGTTTGTTTTTAATTTTTATGCATTCTTGTGCAACTCGTTTCGATAGTTCGATAACGGAGTCTCGGAAGTTGTTGAAGTTTTTTTTTTTTGGGTGAAAAAAGGAAATTCTTCAAGTTTTGAAAAATTGGCCGTGTTGAGGAAATTCGTATAAATAATAAAACAAGGGTCAGGGTCAAACCTTGTCCCGTTTGGCATGGAAGGACTTGCACACGTGCGTTTATACTTGTATCAGTTGCAACGCGGTCATGGACGTTTGAGGCTGCACAGATTAGTTCCGTTTTTTCTCTTTATCTCAGTTATTTACCTTCGCATTATCAATGTTATTCCGAAACAGCGAATTATCAAACAAAAACCAAATCCACGTTTTTATTCCAACCAGGTTATAAATTACACGAAACAAATCATGCACTTGACTTTTTATATAGTGAATGAAACATCGGACAAAACTATAAAATTTTTACTATTCCATTACCATTTTATTACCATAACATGTTTTTTATGCAATTATTTTTACGATCTCTGAAGATATTTCAACAAATTCCTTTATGAACGTAAAAATATATTTCCTCATGAAAAAAATTGTGTCACCTGATAAAAACTATTTTTGGGTTCACGTGCACTCTAATATTTTATTTATAAATATATATGGGGCCGTTGTACGTGTAAAATTTTCATGTATATGACGTTTGTGACGTCTACTCGGAACTGAATATTGTATATACGCGCTGAGAGAGTATGCAAAACACTGCAGTGGTCGTTATCTCTCAGGAGAAGCATTCGGTGATCGTCTCTCTTTTCTCTCTTTCTCTTTCTATCTTTCTTTCTTCTCTCTCGCTTTCTCTCTCTCACTCTCTCTCGCCCCCGCCCTTTTGCGGTTGCCCCCTTCACCTCCTCTCGTTTCTTGAATAATTCTTCGTATCTCGTTGACCCATCTTGGAAAATATATAAGGAGACAGTGACACGACGGTGGAACGACGCCATCGAGACACAAATTCTGAGCCATGAGGACTCCATTCCCCACTGCATTATCATTGTTAAAAAAAATAGTTTTCTGCTCTTTTCTCGGAATTCTGGTTAACCCGAATACCATGGTTTTTTGTGAGAGAATATTTATGCGATGTGCCATTTATTCTTTTTAGGACGGGAGACTTTTTGATAAGGATTTCTTGGAATATTTCTTTTGTGATTTAATTTTCATTTATTGAGAAAAAATATTATAGAGAGATTCGAATTGATATTTTTTTTGGTTGTAATTTTATAAAATATTCTTCGAACAAATTTTGAGAAAAAATGAAAATTGTATGAAATTTTTTAAGGCTCGTGAATTCTCGTCAATTTCAATTTCGTAAAATTTCCATTTTCTTCGGTATTTGGCAAATTGATAAAAAAATCTAAAATCATTTCCTCAATCCCCGAGAAGTTCTCACGCTACGTTCGCCTTCACGCTCGAATGATCAATTAATTAAATTCGAATCCCTGACACCGTCAGACGTGCCGTTTTATCAGACACAGTGATATTTCCCGTGATTGCGCAACGGGAAAAAGGATTTTTGTCGCATGGCACGTGAGTTTCAAGGGCACCGGTGCAAAAAAAAACGTTCCGGAAGAGCGGTCTCAACTTCCGCCTTCACCTTTGCCACCTCGTATATGCGGACGGGGAGGGCGAGGAGGAAGGAGAGGCTCGACAGAGCGACTTCGCTCGATTGCTCTCGAAGAGAAATCGGATTTCAATACGTTTTCGTGAATTTGACAGAATCCGCTGGCGCTATTCCATTGTATCCGATTCTCAAGCCTGCCGGGATCTCGGATAACGAGTGCACGACGCGAGGAGGCGAAATTAATCGAAACTCAGAGGCCTCCCCCTCTCCCCCCCCGGTCGGTGCGATGCGAAGGAGAGCGAACACTCGCTGGGCTCGTTGTGTTCCCGGCAAAGGGGGATTCTCCGCGCGGATTGACGCTGAGAAGTCCCGAGTGCGCATGCATCGTTTCAAACGGATTTCTCGCTCGCCCTCTCCCTCTGCTCGCGCCGGGCAAACAATGACAGCGATGACGTTCGGGGGTGGTGAGAGTTTCGCGAGGGCTCCGGAGGCTCGCCAGGAGAACTCTCGCGCGCGGATGACCCATTGACCCGGTTAACTCACTACTCGCGTCCCCGATCCCCGGCTATACGCGAAAATGCACACCCTTTCCCAGCATCACCACGCAGATTCCACCCAACTTCCGCATCTCAAACCTCTTTTTACCCCTTTTTCATTCTCCTCGCGTTTATGAACTTCGACTCACGAACTCGTCAATTTCTTTTTCATTTTCTTCTCAGCTGTTTTTTTTTCGATTCGACCTTTTGATCTATTTTTCAGTTCATCGTTTGTATCGAGTTTTCTTTTTTTTTTTTTTATCAACGAGAATTGAATTTTATCTCGAGCTCTTTTGTATGTGTTTTCTCTTTCTCGAAGTTTTTTTGAACTTCGGGAGCTCGTAAATTTTTATACCTTCATACATTTTTAGTCCATAACTTATAATCAATTTGCTCTTATCTTGAAAAATTTCGTTTTATTTCGTGAAGAATTTCTCTTTTATAGTTTTGGGGGGAAGTATTCAATGTTCGGATAACGAACTTGGAAATTTTCAATTATTTTCTGTTATTTACTTTTATCGTATGCAATTTTTGAACTCGTGGCCCATTTGTTTTTATTTTTTTAAATTCAGTTTTTGAAGGTGTTACGATAAACAGCGACAGTGGTTCGAATTTTCCTAAAATGTAGCGGAATATGATTCAGTAGCTATTAAAAATATTGAAAAAACAATTTTTTATCAATTGGTGTATTAACTTTGAAAAAAAATTTTTTTTTTGATTTTCAAATTATTAAAATTTTCCTTTATGTTTTAATACCGTGTTACCTTTAAGCTTTGATTTTTGAACTTTTTTATATTTTCCAACTCTTTTAATCCGTAATGAATAAAATCGTTTTTCTCATGTTTTCTTTGATCCTGACAAATTTTTCTCTCATTTAACTTCGATTCACGAAATCTTACATTCTAATACACATTTTTAATCCGTTTTTTCGCGTTCATTTTATCTCCAGAAATGCAATTTCCTCTGATATTTAATTATAATCTCATAGAATTTCCAATCCCCTTTTTCCTCACATTTTCTTTCAACTCCAAAAGTGCAATTTTTCTGATAAAATTTTCCTTCCACTTTAATTTTCTTCTCAATTTTCAACTTCGATTCGCGAGAGCTACTAAATTTCCATACTTTTTCACCCAATTTTGGCATCCGTAATTCTGTAATCTCTTTTCGCTCGGAATTTCTTTCGAAAAAAAAATGCATTTCCCTCATAAAATAATACTTGCACCAACTGAGCATGTAAATGCATCGAATGAATATTCATTCGAGCATGTGGAATGAGAAAAAGCTCATCCGAGTGGAGGAAAAGGTTTAGCCTCGATGACGGGTATAGAAATAATTGGTACGGCCTCGCGACACCGCGATCGTTACGATCTACATAACGAATTGATTGAGCCATTGTCGTCGTTCACGGTGAGAGCGAGAGAACGAAAGTGTGAGAAATAAAGAAAAAGGGAGGATCGAGCGGATTTCACCTTTCTTCGCGATGTTTAACGATTACGTATTATATTTCGCGAGGATATTTTATTTTCCTCTCTCACGACACGCGTTTTCACTGTACATACTCGCAACGTGTACACGCGAACGACGTGAATCAATGCTCTCCTGGAATTTCATTTACGTGCCAACTCGACACACAATACACACTCCTATCTTGCTGAATTAATAAAACGTCGATTTGCCCAGCTAAACTGTAAATAAAATTCCGCAATTAACATTTGTTTCGCGAGTACGATTTGTCGGAGTGCACGACAAGCGTCGAAAATTATTAATCGACCGCAAATTAAAATGCTTTCGTTTAATTTAATCGAATCGTGACTCTTTGTCGGACTTTTCTCTTTATCGACGTCGTGACATGAAAAATTAAATTTCAGCCGGATACTTTGAATTAAAAAAATAAACCTTGAAAGTTCTGCGTTTCAGTAAATTTTCGATTCCTTTATGCCATCGTGACCCGAGATATGAGTAAGGAAGTGATAAATATTTCATAGGAATAAAAAAAGAAGCCGTTGACACACGGAAAGCGCTTGGGTGTGCAAAATTTATCGAATGTGCTGACTACAAAGTGACTCATTATAAGAAAAGTCTTAATGAAACAATGAGTGATGATTAATAGAAGAAACTGCACATAAGTCTGTGTTTATATATAAATTATGTAGTACATATGTCTCGGTGAATTATGAACTCGACGTGAACTGTGGATACGCGCTGTGAGGAGAAAGTTGTTGTGAGCACCGATGGAATCGTTCTCGGCACTCGAGACATCAACTGCGATCAGCCACTCTTGATATTTAAATGATCTTGATACACTCTTGATATTAAATTGAAAAAATGGAAATATGAGTTTCATTCTAAATTTAAATTCGACCCAATTTCATCGAGCGCTTCATTTCGATTTCTCAAATAACCCAATTTTCATTTTATCTGATGAAGTTTAATCGTCGAAGAAGAATAAATAATTTTTATATATTTCGCTATCTCAATTTTACGAGGAAAATTAACTTTGTTAAACAAACAAAACGAGGGATACGAAGTTGACGATTCGTGTCGTTTTCATGAAAGTGCAAATCTTGTTTTTGTATCAGTTGGCATGTTTTTCACGCCTTGAGGATATTTGTGCTGAAAAGTTATCACGCAAAAGAAATTCGATGCGGAGGAAAATTCCTTCGGTCGCATGACACAGTTTGGAAAAGCACGCAAGTTTTCAAAGGAACTTTGAAACTTGAAATCAAGTCGTGCTCTTTCATCACTGCGAAATTCGAATGATCCTCCTCAATTTGTCCCGCGATTCAAAAAGTTTTGAAAAAGATGAGAAAATAATTATTTACAGTTCACTATACGGTCATGGAGACTTTCGTGCAGAAAAAGTAAAAGAATCGTAAAAACAATTATTAAAGAATAATGGAAATTAGATTTTTGTGATTGTCAATTGCAAGACTTGAAAGGAAAAATTTGAAAAATGAAATGAAAAGAAAAATTTTGTGACTCAATTCAACAACTGAACGTGTAAAGTAAAGGCAAATTTCACCAGGCGAAATTATTTTAAAAATAATTCGTTGAAAAATGGCGTTGACGTTCTTTGACATTATATTAGAAAGCGTACAAAATTTCTAGAAGCTTCACCGTATAGAAATCGAAATATTAATTGTACAAAATCAGATCTCTTAACATGAGCTCTTATTAAGACATTACAAAAAGTTGCAATTTTCAAAAATAAATATCTCAACTTCTAGACAATCAATCAATTTCGTACAAATTTCAGCAAAACAAATTCACGTTTTTCAAATTTTCACGTGAGATACTGTTACGTCCTGCAGTTATAGCTGATGTGATTTTATTATTTTTTTTGTATTATGCGCTTCCGAGTTCAATATAAGACTGTTGAAGTTCGTTTGTTCGACTCATATTTATCAGCATATTTATCTAACTTCCGCGAGAGGACGGACTCTGAGTCGTCCCACACCGATTACTTTTAAAATTAGCAAAATTTACCACTGGTGCGAGAAAGTAGAGGCCTCGAAAGAAAAATTCAGTCTGTTCTGGAGACCCGACTAATCTAGTCATGGACTTCCATAATATATCCTCAGCACTACCAAAAGTGAAAATAAACTCGAAATGTTGAAAATTAAAAATGAGAATTGACTTGTGAAGTAACCCGACGAGTTCCCTCCTATCGACAACTGGCTCCAATCCCAAATCTATCTTCATAGATTTAAAATAGGGCGAAAACTCTTCTGGCTCGTCCCTCGGAGCTTTCCAGGACGTAACAATACTCAAGAACCTCCTTAATAGAAAAAAAGTGCAAATCATGAAAAAAAATGATCAAATAAATAGAATGATGACTATGTTTTCGTGATAGAGTCAGAGACATCATTAAAAATGCACAATCGTTCGTATTTGATAGCATGACCCGAACGTCTTGGCAAAAATTCAAGAATGTTAAAAACTCTTCACAAACAATATAACCGATAGTAAGTTGAGGCATATCGATGTTAATTCATCGAGGTTAATTTATCGATGATCTTCTATGCAGTACTTATAATACATCGAGGTAGCGGAAAACCGTGGTAAACGGGTGACGACGTTATCGGTTGTTATCGCTTTGATACGGTCAATAACTTATCGTTGGTGGTTAGACGCAAATTACGAGAGAAAGAGAGAAAGAGAGAGGAGAGTAATTGACGAACACGAGCGTATGCAATCCACATACATTATAGATCAAGCCAATCAGTATGTACGCTATAAATTCTCTGCTGGCTTCGATTCATAACCGCGTTACTTTGATGCTGCACCGAAGCTCCCACCCTACTCTGTATGGGATAAACGTATTTTACTTTTTACCTCAACTTTATCAACATCATCCCATCCTCTCGGTCTTTCTATCGCACAATTCCCGATCCCGGAGACTTTTATTGCTTGCTTCCAATCATTTATAATAATCATACATTTCAAAGACTCAGTTTCAGTTTTGATAGTAGCTTTCATAAAAAATATTCCTAACATCAGTGGAAATTTCCAATGGTTCAGTTATAATGATTCAAAAAAAATTGGAAGTTAAATTTAGAATTTAATAAAGTTTTTTTTTTATAGTTTGATTAGAAAGTTATTGATTATTTTTATGACTGATGGTATTCAACTTTTATCTTTAGGAGAGCGTCAGTGAATATTGGAGCTCCAATATTTACTGACAGTGCACTGTCAGCACTGAGAGCACATGTATTAGATTGGATTTGCAGTACTCGCAGTCAATTTCCGAACCCACCATAGATTTAGGTACATAATTATTAATGTGTAGTGAAACCAAGAAATGAGAAAACAGCAGTTTATAGCACTATCTGGTTAGGCGATAAAAAAGTATTTAAGGTGATATTCAAGGGTCCTATATCGTGCACAAACGAACTTTGCTATTTTCTCTGAAAATAAACATTTTTCGAAGAAAAAAAAGAATCACGTTGTTTTCTTTCCATCAAAAAATGTGATTCTCCTGTTTTTTTCGGAAATATCAAAAATCTCTGAGAAAATAGCAAATCCGTTTTGCATCTGTCCCTCTCGCACTCGTAAGGGTTAAACATCACCTTAAAAATGATCCCGACCAGTCAGGGCTGAATACATATTATTCGGAAATCAATATAAAAAATACAGTACCAAACAATTGAAGTTAATAACAATGTTGAAAAAACTATGAGGAAGTTCAAATTTGGATCTGACAAAAGTCGATATGACATCTGGTGGCAAAAAATCGAACTAGCAGAATGGTGCAGATTCAATTCGAAGCCACAATTATCATAATTATTATTGCACCGTTGTCGTCGTCATTCGACCAAATTCTCGTCTTAGATGCCGATATATTTATTCAAATTTCGAATAACAAGCTTTGAATAATTTTCACTAAATATTTCAAACAATTTACCCAAACGCGTACATATCGTAAAATTAAATGCTCGTATCTCGTAAACGATATACTTAAATAGATAAAATTTCTTTTTAAATACGTGTGGCAATTTACGTATTATGAATACACAATCCAATTTTCCATTATCTTGTTCTGAATTTATCATTTTCGTTAAGTGCAACAATCAACACGTTGCGTATTCATGGGACATGAAAAATTAAGTACTTAAATTTTTGTCGAACTTTTTTCATACCTTCCGAACACATTTTTTGCACAGTTCGAAATCACAGGCCTCTCATCGATCAGTCTGATGAACCGCGAGATGCAGATTCATATACGAAAATAAAAACAAAGAACAAAAAGGGACGTGAAAAAAAATAAAATTCGCAGGAGCTCGTTGCACATTTAATTACTGCGGGATTTCTACGAGCTTTTGAACTCACGCGTGAAAATTGCTCGTGGAATATTTTATTTTACGTCGGATAGGGGGAATCTCACACTCGTGGAAACTTCAAATACGTTACGAAGGTGGCGCACGCGTATTATGAATATAAACGCGAGCACATGTACACGTAGAATTAAATGTAATATCGCGGCGGCAGGTAGAATCGACTCTCTGGCGTGTCGTTTACGTTGCCGCAATTTCTCTCGTCATACGTTCGAGAGAGAAAGAGAGAGAGAGAGAAAGAACTCAGCTGGCTCGAAATAGAGCGTAAATGGACCGTCCTCAAAATAGCAAAAAGCACGCATATACGCAAGCACATTATGTATTTATACATGGTGTCCTAGAGGAGAATTTTAAAAAATCAATAAAACGAGAATACTCGGGAAACTCCGAAGCTAAAAGTCGCGAGATACGATCGACGTAACGGTAATGAGCAATTTAAAGTCAAGTTCGAGCCTTTTCATTTATTCGACTCCAATTATTGACACGTTCGCTGATTGGCTGTAATATATTCGTTAGGTATTCGATGGGTCATTGATAATCCGAGTGAACTTGGACCTAAAAACCCTCGTAAATACTTTTCGATTAAAAATCTCATCAAAATTGAGTTGCCATTAAATTGTGACATAATCGTAACTCCACTTGTTGACACTTTACGTCAATTGATTAAAATAGATTCATTGATAAATTGGCACAGCTTAAATTGGCTCATAAATATTTTTTTATTTTTAATTTAAAAAAAAATTAAAATAAAAAAATCGACGAATTATACCAAATCAATTTGAATCGTAATTTTATAAAAATTTAAAAAAATCGATGAATTATTTAAAATCAATTAGGATCGCAATTTTTTAAAAATTCTGTACATTCTACGTAATTGACAATTATTCCTGAGACACCTTGTATAACAACGAGTATAGGAAAAGCATTTATTTTATACCGCGCGGTCTTGTGGCGAAGTCAACGCTAATGCGGAAATTGTGAAAGAGGGAGTTTGAATTCCTGGCTTAAACTTTTATTTAAAGCGCGAATAAGTTCTAAAAAAGGTGAGGGCTCGTGGGACGTCGCGGAGATAAGTGAGAGAGCCATGAAAAGAAACAAAATAAATAGCGGAGTTTTTTAAAATAAAAAAAAATAGAGGAATGAAAAGTGTCGAGGGAGAAAAGATTGCTAGGGCCAGGAGGGAGAAGAAGAAGACGACTTTGGAAAAGGGTTCGAGGGAAAGCCAGAGTTAACAAAGTTGCGGTGAAATATTCCCCGTATAGATATAAAATGCAGGTTATTACGAAAATGAATCGTGCACCGGTGATTGCGAGGCACGAGAACACAACACACACCCAGCGGTTCGCTAAACTCATTAAAACGCCAGCGCAATTGAGGAGCTCCTGATGTGCGCTTCCTCTCTCCATTTATTCCCCGTCCTCTCCTATCGATTCTCATAATCGAGATAAGTTTCGAAATTTCGCGTTACCCTACATTTCGTCGGTAATTGTCACTCCAACTGGCCAGAAATTAATTTAGTTATCAATGTTGATTTCAGGATTGCGAAGATGAATAAAATATTGGATTAAAATATTGATATTTAGTTGTAATTAAAAATTTTATAAAATTTAATTAATTATTTTGTATTTATTGTTGCAGATAAACTTACGCCTCATCCTCGTCAGCGGTAAGACAAAAGAGTTCCTATTCAGTCCAAGCGACTCAGCGGGGGACATAGCCCATCATGTGTTCGAAAACTGGCCAGAAGGTAAATATCTGTAATTTAATTTTTTTAAATTGCGATTAGCGAAAAAATTAAATATGAATATTTTTTTATAAATCTACACTTTACTGAGATTAAATCTGATTTTTGAAAGAACTAAGTAAAATTAATAAAAAATTTCTATAAAAATGACGAAATTGTTCACAAAAAAGTGAATTGTACTCAAATTTCAATAAGAAACTCGCTCATGAAGAAAATTCTATGAATACCAGATGCAAAAATAAATGTAAGGTGGTTCGTAACGGAAACGGAAAATAAAGGAAATATATAAGTGAATGATATATTAGGAAATCAGAAAATTATGAGAATAGAATCGAAATTCGAGACAATATCCTTCGTAAATTAGTAACCGGATATGAATTTTTAATAAAATGTTTGTCTACCTCATCCTTGAGTCAAAACGATTGAATTTTATAAAAATATCCGTCTACTTGGTCGATAATGAATAATTAAATACAAAGTTTTCTTATGACCTGGTTCTACATTTATATTTACAGAAAAAAATTGTCATTTCGTTATTCAATTACTCAAGAACAACCAAAATAAAAATTTTGATAAATTAATTTCATGTCAAAATTCTAACTAAATGTTAAGAAATTCTTGTCATTGTCACTGTAGTCCCAAAACACATGACGAAGTCGTCGAGTCGATAAAAATTCCATTGCACGTTTTTCTCCGGAAAAATATTTCGAAGAAAGAAAGAGTTACACCTTCCTCTCCTCTCAACAGGATGTATCATGTAACTCTTCCTTTTTCCAAAATATTCATCATTTCTAAGAACAACGTAAATCCCTGTTGCATCTGTCTCTCTCGCACTCATATGACTCAAACATCACCTCAATTGCTGTCTTGCATTTTTTCATGAAAATATTTTCCAAAAATTTCAAAAGATAGCTTTCCGTATCATCATTCTTAAAATTTCCATGCATTGTTAAACACGTTGAGAAACCCCATATTAAAATTACAAAAATTTCCGGTCGTTTAAAATATGGCGCAAGCATCAAAATATTTTCATAACAACACAGTATAAAAAAAAAACAAATATATAACTCGTAAATTATTTTTCACTTTCCAGGAGAATGAAAATAATTAATTCCACCTAAAATAAAAAATGTAGAAGCAAATACGTTAAAAGCATCATAGCCTTTAAAATGTTTTCATGAAAATTGCATATTTTTAGTTTAAAAAAAATGATATAACGAGGAGAGATGCCAGACGAGGAAAATTCATCCTGGGCGGTTCATTGTACGTTTGTGCGTTTGCACGCAGTATAAGCAGAATTCTATTAATTCTTAATGACTAGAATCTCCGGATACGGCATATAGCGGAAAATAATTCCCACAAAGAGAGAGGCAGGGAGAGAGAAAGAGTGGCACGAAATAAAACTCGTTTTTATTGTTAGGAAGTTACTTTCACACTTGGAGCCAAAAGACCGTACGTTTTTTTTTCCCCCGAGTCTCGAGAGGCTGAATAAAAAGTCCGTCTAAAATTTTCACATTATTTTTATCAAGATGGCAGACGTAAAGAGGAATTATTCAATGAGGGCTGAGAAACGAGGAAGAGGAAGAAGAATTCTCGTGTCAAAATTAGAGAGAAAAAAGAAACGCACTTTTTGTTCTCGTTCTAATGATGTTTCGGATTTCTTGCAGATTGGACGGAAGAGGCGGTCGCCAAGGCTGAAATCTTACGACTAATTTATCAGGGTCGTTTTCTACACAGCAATGTCACGCTCGGTGCTCTTGGGCTTCCCTTTGGAAAAACAACGGTGATGCATCTCGTTCCACGGGAAAATCTTCCCGAGCCTAATTCTCAAGGTTCGTTCAAGAAAGCTCGAAAAATAATTTTCCAATTCGAAAATTTTCACTGTGTGGGGACAAAAGTTCTGAAGCGAAAAAAACAAAAAGAATTTTTAACAGAACACCGAAACATCGGTCGCCACTTACGAAAGCAGATTTTTTTCTGATTCAATTTCAATCGTTTTTTCAACGTTTCGCATCGAAACACGAAAATTCGAAAAAGACCGTGAGAGCTATTCACAAAATATCGTCTGCTCGGGACCCGTGAATAAATTCCTGAATAATACATAGATATTTAAAAAATACATTTGAAAATGGAATTTCTTGAACAGCTCGTTGATGTATTCACTCGGTTCTGCTCCAGGTACTCGATGAATAGATGTAAAATCATTTATGAACCGGTGAATAAATATACCTGTGAAAACGTTCGAGATATAAATAAAGTCCATTGGAAAATTCACATTTTTAAACAAAATTATTGTGTGTCGAAAAAAAAATGAGATCCAGTTACTCGAATTTTTATAAAATTCTTATTCGATCAATTAGCTCGATGCTCTTTCCGGCGGTAATGGAAAAGCTCGTAAATCTCGTTTTTAAACAAACGGAGAGTTTTTTATGCATAATTTATTCGACAAAGTTTGAAAAAAAAGGAGTTATATTTTTTTCTTATTTTATCGTTCTTCGTGAATCTCGTATAGAAAAGTGGGAATTTTTATTATTTACCTTTTATAGAGTTCACATTTACCATCCTTTCAGGCATTCTCCCTAATGGCGAATACATGTATATCCAGCCAGACGATCTTGAAAGCTTTGACGACACTTAATAATGGACTTTTCTATCCCTAGAGCTGCGTGAGTCCCATTTCCTCCTCCAACCTCTATTTTTTTCTCCTTTCTCTTTCCGATCATCCGACTCGTTGGTTATCTCATAAAAATACGTCCTTCCTGACCGATTTTTATCCATCATTTCCCATTTTGTGAACACAGAAATATGATCTGAAAAAGTAAATTCACATTATTTTCGAATTTAATGAATTTTTATGGAAAGAGTAATTAATACCTCAAAATGATTATAATTATATTTTTTAATTTTTTAATAAAAATCAGTATGCTTGGAACATGAAAAATATAATTTTCAATTTGCTCAGTAAGTCCAAATAAAGTGGAGAAAATTAAATTTTAATGACATGGTGAATGATCGATATTAGTGAAATGTTTGAATGGCAAAAGTGAATGTTTGACAGTCGATAATTGGGAATCGTATTCGGATCAAAATTTATTCGTCACAAATGTGTGTACTGTTACTGTAATTCATTTGTTAGTAATGTAATATGTCATTATATCAACTTCGATTAGTGTAGAATATCCCATCTTTCCAATATTAACTTTTTGAAAACTTTTTTTTAAATATTTACAAGTATGAAAATTAATATTTCAATTTTGAGTTTAATAACTCAATTCGAAATTAATTGTTTTAAAGATATCTCTTTTTTAAAAAAATATTTTTAAGGCTCTTTATATCAGACATTGAAAGAAATTTTTCGAAGTTAATAAAAAATTATATACTCTTTTTGGTAAATATTCAGAAAATGGTATTATACTAAAATAAATGAAATAATATAAATCTTTCCCTATTGTTTCATTATATCATTATAAATATTATCCAATAAGTAAAAATAATTACGTTAAGGAAAAAAATCTCGAAATAATGAAAACGATATTAAAATAAAGAACGTTTGTGTTTCAGATCAGAGACAAAAAAGTAAAGGTGGCGGCAGTAGTTGTTGCTCCGCATCCTGCTGCATACTCTAAGGGAAAAAGAAAGGAGAGTGAGAAGCGAGAATAAAGAAGAAACAAAATATCGGCTGCCTTGGGAGTTTTTTGAGGCCATTGTAAAACGCGAGGCCAATGGCGATCCAATCTGAGCCATGGGTATCTCAAGTTTTATGCTGATGAATGATCGTTTAGTGGCTGGCGCTTGTGAGCATTGTAGCACCCTCGGCGAGAGAGAGAGAGAGATCAAGATACTGAGGAACAATGAAGGCAAGAAGCGAAAGGAGAGCAAAGATCGAACAAATAATAATCGAGTTAATTGTGAATCGATATAAATGATATTCCATCTCGACATTCACCAACTATGGATAAAAAAAAATTCTCTCTGTCTCGTTCGACTCGAGACTGGAGACCTGGTCGTTGAACGTAGGCGGAAATTAAAACAGGAAAAAAGAACACGATGATCGTAACGAGAGCATCGAATATTCGGAGGAGAATCGTCGATTTCTCACAATAAAATCTAAAACCTGCCATTGGAACAAATTTACGACCTTCCATCGAGACTCGTCGTTGGACGCGGACGAAAGGAGAGACCGGAAGTTTGCGTGTTTGAAAAGCATAGCGAGCGTGAAACAATGAACGAGAGAACAGCGCGAGGAGTGAGAAAATGAGAAGAGAAAACAGAAGGAAGGGTACAAGTGTCGTTAAGGAAAAAAAAAAGTTTCCCGACGTGTCATATGTTTGTCGTAATCTCCAGAGTCCTGAAACATGTAAGACACTTCTGCGAAAGACCTCGAGAGAGCAGAGAAGAAGAAGAAATGATATAAAAAAGGTCTTGATGCTAAGAAGAGATCGTTCAACACCGAAATCATCGAGGGATAACGAAAACAATGAAAAATTCATTCTTAAAAGTTCGTCATCGTTTCGCATCTGTCAATGATGCGCTTTGAATCGTCGCTACAGTGCTTAATAAGCCTCAACCACTGATACAAAACTACCGCAGCGTTATTATAATTATGTAGATGGAATATTTGTGTACGAATGTTGCGACTGTGCGAGCGAGTGAATTTTGAGACTGCGAGAGCGATATCTCGAGAATGCGCGAGCCGCGGTGAGAAAGGGGCTGAGAGAGTAGAGAGAGAGAGAATGAGAGAATCGTGCGACAGGAGAGAATAAATTTTATGTTGTGATATGCAGGTAGCGAATATATTATATACATAACTATTATTAAAATTATATATAAATATATATAAATATATAAATATATGAAATGGTACGAGGAAACGTTGGCAACAGTGCGGAGAGTAAAATGGCAGGTTGAGCGTTTCGTCGTGCTATAGACTTTATTATCATGAATTTGAAAATTAATATTAACGACGCCACCATTCTCGAGAGTTTAGTATCCAGTAAAGAGAGGATAAGAGAAAGAAGAGAGGACAGTGGGATCTCAATAGTTATGATTAATTGAAAAAAAAAGGATAAGAGAGAGAAAGAGGAAAGGCGAAAGGTTCAAAGTGAGGAAGAGATGAAGAATAAGATGCAGAGAGAGAGGTTGAAATATGTATATTCCCTGTTAGATCCTTCTCGTTCCCTTCTTATGTATGTTACAAGTTTCCCAAATCCCCTCGTCCCACTCCGATGATTCTCCCGTCCAATTTAATCGATTGGGCCTAGGAAATTCGCTCGTAGTCTCGTTGGCCCAATGCTACGGGTAAAAAAAAGAAAAGAAAAGAAATGAATGAAGAACAAGAAACCCGCTCGTAGTTCGTTTGTAGTTAGGTAAAGGTAGAAAAAATGAGATGATGGAAAAACCATGGAAAAGAATGATAAAGAGAAGGAGAGAGAGATGAGATGACAAGAAATAACCGGACCGTTATCGATATGTTGTAGCCTATTCTAAAGCATACTCTAAACTATACCACTAACTGTACTGTACTATATCTCTTACCAATGCATAACAATGTGTATATATATATAATGTCCTTTTATGTAGTGAATTTCATGATAAAGCATTGACGATTATAAAGTTATTTATTTTTTATTCTTCACGCAAAACTTCGTCGATCGAATCTTCTTTTTTTTTTCTTTTCTCATTCTCTCTGGTTTTTTTGTTCTTCTCTCTCACTGATCATTCGTATCCGACTATTTCCGGCCACGTAAATCTCACCCACGCTCTGACTCTTATCTATTTTTTGTCCCCACCCGCGCGCTATGTGTTCAAAAATTTTTTGGGAACTACTCGCGGTCACAGAGAAACATATCAGCGATTTTTAATCAAGGTTGTCGATAGTGTTCGTCGAAAAAAAAAATAGATATTGTTCGTCCCGAATTTTGTACATTTTTGTCAATACTATTTTTTTTTAAGGACCGCGGATGTAATTTATTTTGTAATTGGATCACGATGTGTACTGAATAGCAGATCTGACGAGTATTATACATTCTTTGCCAAATTTTCATCGACGGTTTGGTTCGTAGTTTAAAGAAAATAGAATCTCTTACCTGAGTTTATGATGGCCGGGGCTTTTTGCACACTTTGCATCGCTGACGTATTTTTTTCAATCATTTTTTAATGTTCGTTGTATATTGTCGTTTGCTACACTGCGAGGAATAATTTAAAAAGAATTATAAAATTGTCCCTGCGAATAATGCGAATCCGAAGCCCGATGGGCGAAAAATCTCAAAGAAACGAAAATGAGTGAAGAACGATTATAATGCAGCGTGTAAAAATTTAGGAAGCATTTTATAAAAATGACAATTGTAATCACGAAAAAAAACAACAACAGAACGAGAACTGAGATTCAGCGCAAAACATCATGGGACAATTTTACGTTTTTTTAATCGTACAAATAAATCGTTAAATCCTTTTAATCGTTCGAATTATTTTGTAAGATATTATTTTTCAAGCATTTTTATGATTTATAAGTATACGAGAAAATAATTAAATCGACAAATTTTTTTTTTCTTACTTTCTCCCACGTGAACGATCCTGTAACAGAAGCGCTATATTTTTATCTCACATTCTGTAATTCCACATCAAAGAAACTCGACACGTATTTTTTCCATAATTTTCATTCCCAGAGGAATAACAGCCGATCGGGAAAAATTGCTTCGAGAAATAAAAAAAAACGATGGCGTGCTCAAGCGTTTTGACACGACGATCTCTGTGCGACTGTAGCTGCAGTTATCCTGGTTAGAGAGAAAAATGAAAACCTTAGTCTGGCATAAGTGATCCCCAGAACTGTTTTTAAAAAAAATATATAAATATATATATTCGAGGATAAAAAAACATAAAATAAACAGATATATATACATATATTTAAAAAATACGTATATGTATATATACACATATATTTTATGAGGATAAACTGGAGCGTTGTGTACTTTTTAGTAATCGATCGAAACATCGTTCCCGCTTCGATGCTCTCACGAAAAATTGAAAAAAAAAATGAAAAAAAGATCTAAGATAAAATTTAAAAACATAAAGTCTGCGAAAATTCTTTATCCACAGAGATTATACACGGAGATAATAATATTTTTCAATCGATGATAATTCTAAGCGCAATCTCAAAATAAATTTTGCCATTCGATTAAAATCCATTTCTTGGAGAAAAAAAAAGAAATAAAGTAAAGAGAAAAATTAGCAGGATTTTACGGTGTTCCGGTTTCTAGCGAGTCACGAATGAATCGTAAAATCCTTTTTCGTATTTAAGGGAAAAAGAGAATTAAAAAAACAAATAACGAAAGAGAAAAGGGGCGACGGAAAAAATGAATTTTAACGAAAGTTTCTCGTTGATGAAATCTACAACGAATCAATTTTTTTAGAGCGTTCTAAAAAAACTGAGATGAAAAATGTACTCGGAATGTTCGTGCTAATTAACTGTCTTATTGAGTGCCCGGAATTATTCCATTCTCGATGGGATCCCGGTCCGCAAAATTCCAGAAAAATTATATTTCGTTATTCCATTTCCCCTGATTCAATTCGAGAGGCGAAATGAAAAGCACAGACGCGTTTCCGAATAGCGAGCAACCAATAAAAGTTGACTGACCGTCCTGTAGGAAACGACGAGAATTTCGAAATCACAAAGCAAAAGGAGAAAAAAAAATTTATGATGGATCGTCAAAGATTGCACAATCCACAAAAATTCAATTTTCGTTCGAAACAATAAAATTTTCTATCGAGACGACGGAACAGAAAGAATCGAAAAAATATTAATTCGTCGATGAAAAAAAAAGTGATGGACGTCAAAGAAAAAAAAGAAAAAAAAAACCAAAAATACTGGAACGTCCATGTCGCGGCGTTATATCGAAACTGTACAACGGTTTGAAGTTCTTATCAGTCCCGGTGACTATTTTTTCACGAATGACAAAAAAAGTCGGAACGAACTGAAGAGACGAAAAAAAAAATAAAAGAGAAATAAAAAGTATATTGGCACGAATTATATCACCTGGACAGTTCAACGAATCCTCATTTCGGAAATTACATAGATAAAAACGAAGAAAAAAAAAGAAGAAAAATGAAAGAAAAAGAAAAAAGTTTGAAAAATACGAGAGCTTCCTACAGCAGCCAAACGTGAATCGTTACATTTCAATTTTCTCTTTTTTACGAGAACCGAAACAAATACCACGAATCTCCTATTTTTCATCGATTCGTCGAACGATCTACCGCGTATTTTCTCGTTAATCGACACCGGATTTATTATTTTCCCCTTCATCACCACGAACAAAGTTTATCCCCTGAATTTTTTAAACTCGTATACTTTTTTCACGTTCTGTCTAAATCTAGATAACATAATAAACGCGTATGTGTAGCAACATAATAAAAAAAAATATATGTATCATGAAATTATACATAACTTACTACTCGAGGCATAATTAAAACCCAAAAATAATAATAATAAATAAATAAATAATTGAAGGAAAAAAAAACATAAAGTAAAACTTGTCCATGGTGAAGTTAACGAAGGAAGGGGCTATATGGTATTAAAATTAAAATAGATTTGATCGAGCGAATATTTCTTTAGGTAAATTGTGCATAAGTATTATGAATTATTTTTGTTCGGATGATCACATTTTCACGAAGCGCAAGAGAGAAAAGGAACGAGAACAAAAAAGAAGAAAAATAAACACATACACAAACTAAGTATTCAACCAATTACAACGTATCGTTTCATTATGAGAAAAAAAAGAAGAGCGAAAAAAAGGCAATTGAATCAACTCTTTTTCGCCTCGATTTGTCACTCCATTACGTTTATTCGTTTAAATTAATTTCAGCTGATAAACAGCCTCGTATTAAGTTTCATCGCTATTAGATAATAGGGCAATATTCATCTGTAAATAGAACAATTAATATTTCAACTGACTAGTAAGTGTTCTAACGCTCTTTCTCGAGAGAACAAAAAAAAACAAGAATAACTGGGTAAATTTGACGAAAGAAAGGAAAAAAGTGAAATAAATAAATGAAAAGAAAAACGTAATGAGTTTGTTATGATTTTCATAATGCTGCGTAAATGCGGAACGTTTATTCGTTATAACTGGACACAAGGCCGTTGAGCGTTTGATGAAGAACGAGGAGAGAAAAAGAGAGAGAAAAAAAATGCGAAAACGAGATGGAAACAAAGAAAAACGTATTGAAGTGTGGAGACATATTTTTTGCAGGATAAATTTCATACGTAATCCCAATTTCCATGGCATTACACATAAAACACGTACCAATAAATCTATATAAGATTTCACTAGCATAATATCATCGAAGTTTCAATCACGTTTGATAAAAATTGCATTGTGTCTATTTATGACGAATACGAGTGTCCCTTTTTTCACAGAAATTATTATAAAAGAAAAAAAAAGAAAACGAAATAACGGAGACGGAGAAGCTTACGTTATACACCTCATTTGTAAATATTAGATCGTATTTTTGTCTTCAATGTAAAATCAACGAGGATTTTAACTGCAACTAATGGCTTAGTTATTAGCGTACAGGAATAAAGTTGAAAACTTAATGGGAATACCTGAGTTGGTTTTTCTTTCGAAATCCTTATCCTCTTAGAGAAAAAAATAATAATTGTTAGAGAGCTTTGCATTGTAAAGAATGGCATCACGATACAACAATGTATTTTTGACTCGCAAATCGATCGACGTGAAGAAAGTGTGCGAAAAATTGGCGCGAATTTGCAACGAGAAGTTACAAAAGTTGACACCTGACGGCGCTGCTGTCCGGTCTAGATTTTAGTTCCCAATTACGCCGCAGCGCAACGATTCATTTCCTGGTCTAGGTAATTTCATAGGAACTTCCGTATTTACGTGCGTCCCGTCGCGACGCGTGAACCTGGTGACTTTTCCTACTCCGGCTCGTGCGCTCTCCTTCCACGGGTCTTGTGCTTGTTCAGTGAGCGTCGGTGTGCGTAAAATGGCGGACGGTGACATTGATTTGTACGCCGATGATCTCGAGCAAGATTTTGCGCAGGTAATACAAAAAACAAAACAAATTTTTTTATACAATAATAATAATTGAAACGCGAAGTTACCGCAACAATTCCCTCATCGATTTACACTCGTGCGTACTTCACTTTTCATTAAATTTCTTTTACGTTCGTTGAACTTGTCGGCGTCATGGGAGGTGAGTCGATAACGATCGGTCGTGCAGTAACGGAGCAGGACTACGATCCGTACGAAAGCTTTATCGACTTTTGCTGATAATTCGCGTCGAAGGCTCATCACTAAAAGTTTACATGAATTTTTTAAAATCGCTCGCACAGCAGAACGCAATCAGCGATGTTTCGTTGTCATGCCCCGTTGCAAGTGTAAATCGGCGTTTTCGCGAGGGATGCGCGGTCAGACAATCAAAATGGTGCTGAAGCTCCGAGCTAAAATATCGCACTCTCCTTTTTTTCACGCCACTCAGATTAAATTTTCGTACATAACGAGAAATATTTAAATGGTAATCGTCAAAGATACGAAAATATACTCGAAACTTATAATTTGGAGTATCTTTCACGTTTTATAATGTTTATTTTTTATTTATTTGGGAACGACCCCTCATTTATTTGAGAAAAATCCTTTATTCACTCAGGTATACATTTGAATTTGAATATTTTGCTAGTTTGTTTTTATCACGAAATTGATGTTTTTATTATGATTTTGTGTGATAGGATGAATTCGCTGGCGATGGAGTCGACCTGTATGACGATGTGATAGCAGCACCTGCGGGAGGAAACGGAGGTACGTCCGGTGGTAACGGTGGTTCCGTTGACGGTGATGCGACTTCCAACAACGAAGAAACAAACGGAAATGCGCCTTATCACCAACTGGGCAACAATATTCAGCCGAATCAGATTGGTAGACGCCATCAGCTGTACATTGGAAATCTCACTTGGGTACGTTTTTTGTTTTGTTTCTAATTTTTATTCTATTTGAAGAATAGAATTATTTATTAATTTATTGATTTTGATCATTCATTGCAGTGGACGAGCGACCAAGACATCACAGATGCTGTTCAAAGTATAGGAGTGTCAGACTTTGTTGAAGTGAAGTTCTTTGAAAACAGAGCGAACGGACAATCCAAGGGTTTCTGCGTCGTGTCCCTGGGATCTGAACAAAGCATGAGAATATGCATGGAGAGACTTCCAAAAAAGGATCTTCATGGACAAAATCCTGTAGTCACTTTTCCAACTAAACAAGCTTTAAATCAGGTTTGTGAATCATTGTATATTTAAATAATGATTTTTCGTACGATACCAAACTTAAAAAATATGAGTTTTGTTTATTGAATTTAGTTTTTGAGATTGACAATGCCGATAACAAACGATAGAACGATCTGAAGAAAATACCAGAGGAAAAACTAAATATATTTCTTTACAGTTCGAGTCCCAGTGTAAAACGCGACCAGCGCCAGCTCCTCAGCAGAGCCAAAGTCAACGTCCTCACAATCCGCATCAGCATCAGCCGCCCTCTTCGCATGAACGGGGAATACACATCAATGTTAATCAACATATGCAACATTCGCAACAAAATCACGGTCCCAGAATGATGATGGGTCCTCCTCAGGGTCCGCGACCGCAACGGATGCCACCGCCTGGAATGGGACCGCAGGGACCCGGTGGACCCGGCCAGCAAGGACCGCCGAGAATGCACGGACCGCCGATGGGACCTGTGCCGCACCATTCGCTTCCAGGACATCCCAATCAAGGACCACCGCCACCGGGTTATCAACAGAGTCATTGGAACAGTCCGCGACCGAATGGACCGCCGGGGCCTCCTAGAGGACCGAACGGTCCGGGCGGTCCTCCTCAGCAAGGACCACCTGGACCAGGTCCTGGTCAGCATAGGCCACCTGGAATGGTATGAGAAAAAAAATCATATTTTTTCTGTTCGAAGATGTAACAGCAAGTTTTAAGTTATTAACTTTTGACGTTTTTGTTTGCGAATTTTATTTTATTTTGTGATATGAACATCGCGACGAGATATAATGCCATCGACTTTTCATTGTACACATCGAAGTATATTTTAATTAATTATTTCTGCACAGTTCCACGGTGGTCCGCCCGGACCACCGGGTCAAGGACCTCCTCGTGGACCGCCCGGGCATCCAGGAGGACCTCCAGGTGATCCAAGAGGAGCTCCCCCACGTCCCGATTGGAATAGACCGCCTGGTTCGTGTTTTTCGAATTGAATATTGCACGAAAATGTTTTGATGTTACGATTTTCCCCTTGGACAAGACTACAATTGTATTTTTTGGTTTTTCATTATCCAAGGCATGCATCATGGACCTCAGGGACCACCATTTCCACAACATCAACATATGCAAGGTCCTCAAGGGCCTGGACAAGGTCCGCCACAGAGAGGACCGCCTCCGGGTGGAATGGGTGGTGAGAAGCGCATATTTGTATTTACATCTCTTATCCCACACATTATGCTTTATTTTTTATTCTATTAATTTATATTTTTCGTTGATTTGTTTAATAGCACATTTTGTCTCGTTTAGTTAGTATTGTTGTGTCTGAGCCAAATACAATTATCGATTCTACCCTCGTATAGCAGGACTTATGGCCGTTTGAGGTAGATACGCCGATTCGCACGAATTGAATCAATTTTCATTTTGTTTATTCCTACATTTTCGTACGCGAATACAAAACGAATCTGCTGTTGTTTTTTTAGCAGAGCGTGAGTTATGAAACAATATGAATAATCGACTGCTAATTCAAATTTCGTGAAATCCAGTATGTATCTCAAACGTTCAAATTTGAAGGGTTACGGATACTATTCAAAAACGCTTGTGGGGCAACATTATTTCACAAAGTTACAATATCAAAAATTTCATGTAAATTTCAAAGTAGTAACAAGTCCTGTCTTCACGTCTCTAATCATCAACGTAAAATCGAAACTGATATTAGACTCAAAACGTGCACTCTATTGAAACGAGCAATTTCACTTTTTTATTTCTTTGTAATTTCTACTTTTTTATTCACTAGCACTTTATTTCATTCACTGTTTATTTTATCAGAAACCTCAGATGTGACTTGAATTTGTTGTCTAATTATATTAGCATCTCAAAATGCCGATCACATCGAAGGCATGACTTTTGCAACATTTTATTTTTAATTTTGTTTGAAAAGAATTTTTTTTTTTTCGTTTTTTTTTTGAAGTAATGTAATTTTCAATTTTGCAAATGAGAAAAAATTGCCGAAGCGCAAGCGTTACGTTGACTGATCTACCAGAAATGGTAGCATTGACGTGGTATCCCTTCAGGTATGTTGCCAGGTCCTGGCGGCCCGCCGCAAGGTCACGGTGGACCACCACAAGGTCCACCGCAAGGGCCACCTGGAGGTCCTGCTCCGCACGTTAATCCGGCCTTCTTCCCACAAGGTCCGCCGCATCAGCATCCTGGTCAGCACCCTGGCGGTCCTCCAGGCCCACCGGGACCGCCGCATGGTCCGCCACACGGGCCACCGCATGGACCACCTCACGGGCCACCTCATGGACAGCCTCATGGACCGCCTCATGCACCGCCCCATGGTTATGGTCCACCATCTGCTCAGGTGAATATAAATTACCGAATTTAGTAATTATTTTTCAGAGCACTTTTTAATCAGAGAGAATTATAAATGAGGCATTTCACCCCAAACCAGATGGTTTGAAATTTTTTTTTTAATATCCTCAATTTTTTGTATTTTTTAGTACCCCTCAAAAGAGCGTTATCAGTAAATTTTGGAATTTATTTGATCACGGGTTCAAAACAGTGAATTTTAAAAAACCGCTCTTTTTTGATTTTTCGCTTATAACTTAAGTTGATTTTGCTCATAACAAAAGACATCAGAATTAATTGAAAGTAAGTGAAAAAGATTATACAGTGTCGAAAATCGATACTTGTATGCATTTTTAGAGAAAACAAAATTTTCTTGTTTTTGAAAATTCAAAAAAAAAATAGTAATTATGGAATGTTCACGACCGGACCGGGCTGAAAAGTTCTTGAATAGTTATAAGTTGAATATAAAAAATTTCCTCACTAATCGAAGGAATAACACAATTTTCGAAACACGATTGAAAAATCAAAACTCAAAAATCTTCACTCATAACGCTTCAAATATTTTCGGTGTATTTTTTTTTCGAAAAGTACATGAAAAAAAAAAAAAATTTCCTGAGATGACGATTTCAATTTGGAGCATTATTCGAGAAGTTGTAAGCAAAAAATCCAAAAAAGGGTCGTTTTCTTGAAAATTCACTATCTTTTGAATCCGTGATCAAATAAATCCCAAAATTCGCTGATGACGCTCTTTGGGGGAGTACTAATGAAATCCAAAAAATTAAGGAAATTGAAAAAAAAAATTTCAAACCTCCCGTTTTGGGGTGGAATGCCTCAAATGTAAAAAAGATTAATAATTATTTCGGGTACTCTGAATATTTTGGAAAAAAAAGAGTTTCGAGAGTTTGTTGAAAACATAAAAGAATATTTTGTCTGACATTCGTCTTGAGTGATCGAATAATAATATGTAACCACCTTTCATTAAATTCGTATTGTTCGTTTTTCTTTATTTATAATTATTGCATTTCTAGCCACCCTACGGTGCTCCAGGACCCGATCATCGACCGGAAGGACCACCACCCTTGACAGAACAAGAATTCGAAGAGATTATGGGTCGTAATCGAACCGTTTCATCCTCAGCTATTGCACGCGCCGTGTCGGACGCTGCAGCAGGCGAATACGCGAGTGCCATAGAAACATTGGTGACCGCCATATCACTGATAAAACAGTCGAAAGTTGCCGCTGACGATCGGTGCAAAATTTTAATCAGCTCTCTTCAAGATACACTGAGAGGTGTAGAAACGAAGAGCTACGGATCAGGCCGACGAGGTGAGTACAATTTTCGCATCAATAACACGCTCGCCTCGTAATGTTTATGATTCCATTATCAACATTTAATTAAAAACATCAAAAATAAAAATATGTTTGTTACAATGTTTTTTATCATCTTTCAGAACGGTCTCGGTCACGTGACAGGGAGCGAAGTCACAGACGACGTCGCGAACGATCGAGGAGTCGCGACCGCGAGTACAGGGAGCGGAGCAGAGACCGCGATCGGGACAGGGACAGGGAACGCGATCGCGAGCGAGACCGCGATCGTGATCGCGAGCGCGAGCGCTACTACAGTGAGCCATACCCGAGGGAGAGATCTCGCAGCAGAGAAAGGGAACGCGAGCGTGACAGGGAATACAGAGAGCGCAGCCGTGAAGAGAGGTAAGAATTACATTCTAAGACTCTCATTAATCTTTAAATTTGCGACAATAAAATATTTGTCATCAATCGTACAAGAATTTCATAAATATCATGGGTAAATCGAGATGCGAAAATTTTATACCGATTACTATTGTGCTGTTCAATATTCGCGGGAGCAAATATAAATGATGAAAAGAAAAGAAAAAAAAACGATTTAGCGATAAGCTTTTGTGCTCATTGCGTAACAAGCTTAAGGATATTTATGGGTCTCATATCGAAAAAATGTTTGAATGCTGAGTCTTGATAATTTCAGGTCCGCTACTGGACTACTGTGAAGCAATGTTTAATTTAAATCGCGATTTTTTACAATTGTATAAAAAATGCGATACGTCACAACGTAGATACGATTGCTCGGCGTAAAATGCAGTGAACGTCTTATATATCGACACGAGATCAAACCAAATCAGAGAGTAACAGATGATAACAGCGATGTGAAATTAACTTTTGTCGTTGCGTGAAAAAATTGCGAAGAACATTTTTTTGTCACTTTAATTACATTCACATTATCCAACAATCTTCGACAATTCTTTCACGCATTCGCAGTAAAAAGTTAAATTCGATAAGAATTCAACATAAGAACTTTTGTAATTGTGGAAAGAAAACAATTTGTGCATAATTCTTATCGAATATAACTTGACAACTAAAATTGAACGAACATTAGCAGAATGGCGATCTCGAAAGCAAATTTATTGATGAAGATAGACGACTGCGTTTTTTATGTTCATCTGCGATTTTTTTTACCAGTGCCACAATCAACTGCGTTGATTAAGTTAATTGTAACTTGCGAAGGCACACTCTGTATCAGCGAAAATTAAGTAAACAATAATAGTTGCATCGCAGAAAAAAAATCATTGTCAAAATATAAAAAATAAATTCAGTACAGTGCGATCTGGATCGAGATATGTTCGAGAATATTAATTTTCCAACTTGAAGTTTAAATCTCATTCTTCAGGGGAAATACGTATTTTTCATTATGCTTGTACATACGTTTCAACAACATACTTTGGTTGCAAAATTCAAAAAGTTATCCAACGTCAGATCGCACTGTACGAAGTGAATCAAAATTCAAAACATAAAATAATAAATTTAAGAGTAAAAAAAAGTGGTTTGGTAGTTGAATGTTGAAGAGCGAAGAGTTTTAGCGTAAAAAATAAAAAAATCATAACGAGCTGTAAATTTTTCATTAGTACGACGCGTCAGTCAGCCAGGCCGAGAGTAAAGGAAGAACCGCCTGAGACGGCGCCAGTTTCGTCCGCCAAGCCGTCTAGGTAAATCAAGCTTTTTTTTCGTTGTTCTTAAAAAAAATGCTAAGTTAGTACCTCAAGAAAACGACGCCGAGATCCAAATGGGAGAAGCGCAAATTTATTTCTATGAGCAGATACAAAAAAATTTTGTATATAAAACTGTCATAGCAGAGTTGCGATTGATCGTGATATGCCATCCAAAAACGAAAAAAAATGTAATTTTTTTAAATTGTACATTCTTTCATAACGTAATTCACAATTTTTGTACGTTTCTCCAAAATTTATACATACCTAAATATACTATACATTATATAATTGAAAATAATTTTCACGTAACTGCATAATTTGTGATCTGTAATTTGTAAATGAAAGACAAAAGACAAAGAAGCAAAAATTAATATTAGAAGAGGCGAACTTGAAAATAGTTAGCATTTTAGGTAAGATAATGGGCTGACGTGTACTGTGTAGGTATTATGACGATCGCTACAGAGAACGCGAACGAGAGAGAGACCGGGAGCGTGAAACCAGCAGAAGACCAGCCGAACGTGAACGAGAACCGGAACGTGAACGTGAAAGAGAACGTGAACGGGATCGTCGCGACGAAAGAGGAGACTCTTCACATCGTTCCAGACACTAAGAGCAAGAAACGGAAGAGCAGGAGATAAATGAAGAGAGAAAGAGAAGAGGAAGAGCGATAGAACTAGAAAGACGTGATGCGAGAGAATGAGAGAGAATGAGAGATAGTGAGAAAGGGGTGAATCAAGAAAAAAGCAAGTAAAGGCAACAATCTGAAATTACGATTCGATGAAAATGACGACAGTGCGAGTGACTGCGAGCACCTTTTTTTTTCTCAATCACTAACAAAACGTTGTGTCGTCGTCGTGAGCGACCACATTTTTTTCTTCCCATGTTATCCAAAGATTTATACAAACGAGAAAACAAAAAAACGAAAAGTGTCATCGTCTCAGTATTGACGTTTTATCATAAAACTTCGTTTTTAAAAATCTTGTCAACACGAAACAGTGAGCAACAACAAAAGAACAATTGCATCGGCTTTTTACGGTGATTTGTAAATTTTACGTCGATGAATTGTAATTCTTTTTATTTTCTTCCATTGAGCCTTCAATGAGTTTTCTTTATTTTCTCCGATATTACATTGTATGTTACAGTACCCGTAATTTACATGTATACAAAAACACACCTATACATATATACATATTAATATGAGCTCTGTAGTTAACAGAAGTTTTACCTAGACTCGAAAATCGATGAACACGAGAGAAAAAAAAGAGAAGCATACTTTTTTTAGTAGCCAATCGACGATGACGATGATTGACTGTGTGTATGTGTGCGTGTGGATTTAAAAGTCATGTATAATGTAAGAACCATCGGGATAATTCGTGAAACGATAAGAGAATGAAAAAAAAAGTGGAAGAGAACCGTGCAAGATATCAAGAACGAAGTAATAACGAAATTGAATGGAATACATAAAAAATTGACAAAACGGATTCGAGTAAGCGAAGGAGTGAGAGAAGATTTGCACACTGCGCTCGACGAATACTCAAGAGGAACGAGAAGTCATCTCTATGAATTTCAACGATCTTCTAGCTGCAGCGTCGAAGCAAGATTGTATCTTAATATAATACATAAAAGAAAGAAAGAAAAAAAATATTCGCTTTCGAAATATACATGATAAATATGTCTTTACTTTTATTGATCTGTGCACACAATAACCTGAAAATTGTTAATTTACTCGATATGCATTTAAAAACGAGATATTACCACGTGACGTGGAATATTTATGAATTTCGTTTTAAAATGGAGAATATAAGAGAGCGAGCGAGAAATATAAACTAAACAGAGCGCATTCATCAAATGTGTAATAATTTTGATGTACGAAATGTTGTAAATACTTCTGCGATCATTGGTCATTCACCGGTGTGTCTATTTGTATATTTTACATATACGCGTGCATATAGACACACGAGTTTTTTTCCGTATCGATTTAACCAATCTTCCATTTATTATTATTTTTCTACTGTTTTTTGTGAATCACTTGTTATGTTCGTTTCTTTTCATCACGTTAAATCAGTGAGTAGACAGAATTGAATGACGTTTGATCCTATTGAAGAATTCGAACAGTAGAAATCGACATGAAATGTTTAAAATTCATTTTCTATTTTGAAAAAATGGCTAAAAATGTCGAAAAAAGACGATTAGGCAAAACTGTAAAGAAACGATTGGTCGAATGTTTATCGGATTCTCATTGAGAAATTAGGTATACAATGGCTTCATTGAATCTTTTGATTTGCCAATAATATTGATATTGCCCATATTAAACGAAGTGCACATCTATCATAAATAAGACACGCTGCACCGAGCTGTAGTTTTGTATCGGTCTTTGTGAGAATCGTGTGTCTGTTCGATAATATTTATCGAAAATAATTGCTCTGATATTTTAAACAAAAAAAAATGAGTAAAATTGTTCCAAGTTTTAACATTCCATTCTCACAAATGACACTGCGAATTGTAGATATATCCTGTAGAATGTCCAATCAAAACTATCCCGAATCCTTAAGTTGGAAGCTCGAACGAGAGTTGTTTATTGCATGCATTCATGAAGAAAAATCGAATTATGAGGAGGAAAAAAGCCTCGACACGATTATTTTTAAGTCACGAGCCATTTTTTTCTGAAGCTCTTCTATCTAGTCTAGATTTTAATCGAAAACAAAAATCACGCAAATTCGAAGAGTCTTCTAATGATGAAATATCGAAAACAGCGTTATTCGTATACGATTCGAAATATTATTATTTTTTTTTATCAAAATTTTTTCTTTCGTAACACTGCGACGTACTTGATAAATCCATTTCTACAATTAATGGAAATGCGAAATATTCCGAGAGCTTCCGATCGATTTCAATCGATATTCGAAATAATGAATGCGTTTTATATTAAAACCTTAAACGAATCTTTATGTAACGTAAGATTCGTTCTGGCTAGTCCTGGATAAATCCTTACGGACGTACAGGGTAAGTTTCATATCGTTCCATGATGCCAGTTACACATTTAAAATCATGTTCGTACAATTACATGTATTAGATCATAAGACACAGCGAAAGTTATGATGCAACACTATTTTTATTTCAATTTATTATAAAAAAAAAAACAAAAGGAAAGTGTGATTATGTGCACGTACGTGAAAAAAATTTTAATCACCCATTTTATTTGCGTAATTGGGAAAAAAGAAATTCATAACTTTCCGGCTCTTTATTTTTATTGCTCTTTGCAATTAGAATTTGCGAAACGTTAAAATTTTTGTGATTGTGTTTTCAATGTACATGAGACGTGTGATAAGTTCTTTTATTTTTATTTTAACGAATATAGAATGAGGAAGATAGCGTCGAGCAGACTCTCCTATTTCACATTTTGTAAACGGAGTTGTCGAAACGAGAGGACTCGTTATTTTCATTAGAATTTAACGTGCAGAAGAACATGAAATTCCGGTTGAAATATTGTTTAAAAAGGCGAGGAACGAATTTGGATCCTTTTTATTTTATCTTTTATTTTAGACTGACTTCATGTGAAAGGAACAAGTTTTTAATTTTTTTATTCAACGTTTTCAATGTATCTTTTATGTGTTTTCACATCTCGCACTTTTAACTGTAAGCGTTTCTTTATACGACTATAACCGAGAAATTATTCTAGTCAATTTTATTCGAATTTTTTATAAAAATGTACTAATTCAGTATCGCGTCTATCGTTATGTAATTTTGTATAAAAAAAAGCGAGCGGTAGGATTTTTATTACGAGCTTAACCCGCCGTTACTCGAAATAATTTTTTCAATTTATAATTAAAAAAAAAAAAACTAAAACATGAGCCTCTTTGTAAAAAAATTGTCAAATTATTGAATAATCGTTGAACATCATCATTTTTAACGATTACCGTGCCTGAAATTTCAATCAAAAATTGACAATAAAAATTAGTAAAAAAAAAATTATAATTAAAAATCATAAATTGCATGGATTGTGAAAAAAAATTATGGCAAATTATTTTTTTGTTAGAGGCGCTTAGTTGTAAGTAACAGCGGGTTAATTACCGGTTGTCTTTGCTGTGATAATAAAATTGTTGTGATCGTAAAGTACGATCATTGATCGCCGTTCGATCAATGAATCTTGTTTGGTGGGTATCGTCATCGATCTCTACGAAAGATCGTATAAATCGTTCTTATTGTCAGTACTCACGACCTGCCGAGTTATGATAAATTTAAAAAAACAAAGACTGAATAATATATGGTGTAAGGTAAGTGCCGAAACGGAAGGACAAATTTTTGTGATTTTGTAACATATATTTTTATATCTATTTTTAAAAAGTATATATACCTATTGGAAAAAAATAAGAATATGTATATATACGCTCTACACTGTTAATTTAAATACAGAACTTTTTTTTTCTTAGAAATAGTTAACGAATCGCTCCTTGGTCATCACATTGCTTTGCAATTGTATCGAACTAGATAGAGATCCTCATTTTTCGCGTACCTTACATCATACAAAACTAGTACATACAATTTACTGTTAAACTGTTAGGAAGCTAAATCAACGTTTAAAACAAAATTTCGCAACCGTGCGACTCTTTATTTCTTGTTTTTAAAATTCATTGTACAAAGTATAATTTTGTTACAAAATAGAAGAACCATGGAAAAAAGTATTACAATTATAAAGTTAAAAAAAAGTACGAAATATTATCTTTTGTTCTGATGTCATTTTTTTGAACAATTAGTAACGAAGGGTGAAACAAATTTTTTTTTTAAAAAGTTTGTTCCCACAATACTGTGTCTAGCATTTATTTTTTGTAATTGTAGCGCGGTAATGTTTTCAAATATGTGAAAGATTCTCAGACGAATTGTTTTCCATTTGGCGTTAAAAATTATTTATTTTTAAACGAGTTATAAAAAATTATATTTTTCTATGATCAAATACGAAAGTGAGAACCGAAATCGAAAATGCTCTCTTCCTGTTTAGACAGATTTCGATTGAAATATTATAAAAACTAAATAACGAAAATTGTGCGATTTTTTTCCTGTGACACACAGCGATGGAAAAAAAAAATTCAGCAGTCGGCACGAATTTTTAAAATTAATTTTATTGGAAAGTATTATTGCCTCGTTGCTGGTCAACAACGATATCGAATATCGATTCTTCAAACTATAATTTGATCAATAAATCTCACCAATCGAATCCAGATTGGCGTACAAAAAAACGTAACAAATGTAAATGACTAATCGCTCACTGATATTGGTACTTGAGAAAACGACGTAAATTTGGCACAAGCTGTTTTTGTACCTTGACACCTTACCCTCCTGTTGGCACGAATTCATTAAAATTATCTCATACAGTGACGAGTTGGAAAACAAATTTGAAAAAGCTTGATATGATCGAATAGACGTTTTTTTGGATCGGATTCAAATTGAGCTGACGATTCAGTCAATATCACTTTTTATGCTTCGGAGGGATTTTTTGTAGAATGCGAATTTCATGAAGCAAAAACAATCATAACAAAAGTGCCTAAATCACTTCATTTCAAACGTAGAAAACAAGTAAATAAAATCTATTCAATACAAACTGGCCAACGAATATTCACGAGTCTTAATTAATTCTATGAGTATATGTAGATATAATTTATATTACGAAAGGACATCTGTATGGTTCGTAATAAAATCAGTCAGTGGACAGTTTAAATCCACTCATTCGAATTGTGATGCTCGTGATTTGGTTTTTCTTTTTGTACGAACAGCCATTTCCTTATTCGATATCGAAAGAGTAACTAGTGAAGGTTGCATCTCGTGAGTTTCTTTTGAATCAGACAGCTGACGTGATAAACATGACCACAGGGAAACAGTGAGATTCCATTATCACCGAGTAGAACGGGTGTATGCAAGGAGAGTGTGCAAGACGGGCATATTGATGATTTCGGATCTAGTCTCATGCCCCAATGATGAGGACCTGTCCCGAATATATTCTTCTCCACTGGTCTCTCCAAATCCTTTTCCATCGATTCCAGCAGTGTTTCTTGAACCTGTAACAAATTCATCAAATCACAGATATAATTTTTTTAATGTGGGAAGTAGATCTTTCAAGCCCTGAATATTTTTATTATTATTTTACCTCTGGAGAGAACATCGCTCCATATTCATCGCTCGTTGAATCATTCCTGTCAAAATCCACAACTTGTTCCAATCCATGACGATCCAAAATTTTGTTGAAGATCAGCGATTGGAAAATACTGAAATACGATAAAAGGAGATTATTCTAATTATAAAATTGTTATTTTAAATTTTCATTACATTTTAATATCAGAATTAAATATTTTACCTTTTATCTAACGTAACGTTAGGCAAAACTGTCTCGATGAGAATGAGAAAAGTCATAGCTGAGGACGTTCCCTCGCGTTTCATGAGTTCTCGCGCCACTTCGGTCCAATCGATTTCCATTTTTTTACGATTGCTCAGAGTCTCGTCTCTCTTGCCACAACTCGGGCAGACATTCGTTTCCATATTTTTTATACATTTGACAGCAATTTCCCACTGTCTGACATCCAACAACGGCAATAATATCGACAGTACAACATTGTCCCTCGTATGGAGACACGTGCTCAGCAAATCGTCATTCACAGAAAAATCAACGATGGACATTGGCAGATAGCAACGCCACATGAATGAAACGGCGTTACACAATTTTATACAATTTTCACGTTTACCATCCTTCAAGAATTTATGCAACAACGTTTTGCCGATCTCGAAGAATTTTGGCTCTCGTGGTTTCTCACTAGGATAAACGTAACCGCACGAACATTCGGCGATACCGGATGCATTTATGTCTACGAAAGATCTGACGACTTCATTGATGAAAATTTCGTTTTTCGTTTCCATCAGAGTGTCCTCCGTTGTAGTCTCCAATAAAATGTTGTAATAATGTCGCTCAGTGGAACGTAAAATTTCGTAAAGAAAATCTTTGAGTTTTTCTATATTACCGTAATTGTCATTCATGTCGCTCATTGTTTTTCTGATGTTCATTATTATTTCTTCGAAATCATTAGCTCTCATGGAAGGCTTCAAACTGTTGATCATAACGTAGAGAGGATTTAAATCCTTTTGAATCTGCGATGTAGTTTCGTCCAACTCTTTCGTGGCTTCGTCGATTTCAATATTTTCAAGTGAATTTTCGTTTTCTTCCGGTGATTCTAGTTTGTCGTTGATATTGAGATTTTTCATGAGATCTTCGCAATTTTCAGTATCTCCGTCGATGTTTTGTGGGCTCGCACGTTCTCGTTTCCTGACTAAATTTTCATATATCACAGGATCCAGGTCCATCGTGTTCTCATCGTTGAACTTTCCATCGTTCTCGCACCTGTCAGTATTTTTATCGTTTCCTAAACCATTTTTTAAAGCTTTATCAAAATTTCGTTTCTCGTCGAGACGAATTTTTCCACTTCCGTCGTTGACCACGACAATTCCAGAATTCAATTTCACTGGTGGTGAATTAATGTTGGATTGAATCAGCGAGATAATCGGCACTAGAATAGCCGCGATTTCGTATTGATCGTTCGATGAATATTCCCTCTCGTCATTCACCGATTGCAACAAATGATTCTTGCTGATAGTGGACTTCAGATATTCCGGTTTCAAAGTTTTGCAGACCCGCAGAGATTCGAAGTAATTTTTTTTCTCGTAAAATTGAAGGATAAGAGTTTCAGGAGTCACGAGCCTCAGACAGTGGAATATTCCATTTTCCTTCATGAGATATATTCTGTCATTTATCGTCCGTGCCATTGTGATATTCGTGTACTCGTTGTTCCACAATATCACGGCTGCATTTTTTGGATCTATAACGTAAATAGAACCCGAAGTATAAGAGAATAAATATTTTCCGCAGAGAATATACAGGTGAGAAAAATTTGTGCTCGTTAGCAGCGGAGTTCGATTATGCTCAGGTTGACGATTCTTCGACGATTTCAATGCGGTTGGATGATAAACCTGAGCGGGCGAAATCGCGAGTGCGTCTTTGAATTGATGAGTCTTCACGACTGTGCCGTTTATCGTGACTTCCCACAATCGGCATCCCGGTCGTGCACAATAGATTTTCGTTTCTGTTTCATCTTTCGCATCACCGTTCGTGTCCGGAAACAGAGCGGATTTTCCTTCTTTGTCCCTCTCTCTCTCGTCTCTTTTCGTTAACTTTGGACTTTTTTCACCCTCGTTCCACTTGCTCGCCAAGAAACAAGCACCGAATTCGCCATCTCGGGCTTTATTCCCGATCTGTTTGAACTGCTCCTGAGCCGTGTCGCAAATGTAGCAACGCGTCATCGTTGAGACCAGCAAAAGGTGTCCTGAGAATTGCATTTGTACTATGGTTGAATCAAGATGCATGAGCGCACACGAAGGAGCTTGAAACATTCCATTTACCTATAAGTTAAGAAGGATGTATTATAAAAAGTTTAAAAATTGATAAATTGAAAATAAGCAGAAAAATTCATTGTGTGTATTAAAAAAATCTCCAAAAATTCAACTGAGTTAAAAATATCAATAAAATGATGAAAGTAAATGTAAAAAAAATAAATTACACTAAATTTTGATAGAACCATGGTTGATATTTTTCCTATTCCATCTCCAATGTATATCTCCGAGCTGTTGTCATTCCAGCACAGACTGGTAACCATCTCCCCAAGATGTTCACTGGATACTGCCAAAAGTTTGATGGTCGGTTTTATCCCTATCAAACACACGCTTCCTCGCTTTGTTGCTAGTGCAACAGTTTTTTCGTCGGGTGATATAACAACGCAGGATACAGGTCCTTCCTGTGAAAAATGCAAGATTTAAATTAATATATTTTTTAAATTTATTTTTATTGAAAATATAAGACTTTTTTTTGTTTATTAATAAATTGTACAGTAATATTTAAATTATTAAATTGTACAGTAAGATTTTGACAGATGCAGAGACTTCATAATCTTAAAATATTGAAAAAAAATATTGTACTCACCGACAGAGGAATAATGTGTTGAAAGGCACATGGCTCTCGAATAAACAAATAAAGACTTCCGCTTGTTGATCCGAGGACAATGTAGTTTGGAGATACATTTAGGCATGTATACTAAAATAAAAAAGTGAAATAAATAAAAACTTGAGATCGATTTTATTCCTTTTGTTATTATCTTCATTGTCAATGGATATTAAATAATTATTAGTTAACTATTATTTTATTGTTAATGAAAATTTATTTTACCTTTATTCGAAGAGTTGTAGCTATAGGTTTTTGCAGAAGCGAATTGATTTCGTCGCATTCCGAGAGTATCATTAAATTATCTTGCATCCTTTGTGCTTTGACTTTTATAATAAAAATTCGACTGGTCGAAGTGACAGGCGAGGAACTCTACAATGTTCGACAGATCGGATCCTCCCCCACGTTTTTTTATCAATGATAAACAGCATTGATAGGTCAAATGTCAAAAATCACGAGTTGACAAACTAACGCAACGATCCCTCGATCTGCATAAATTCCATAATTTATTCTCGGATAATTATTTGCAAAAAGGAACTAGAAAAAATCAAGAGGGAACACTTGCGATTAATCAAAATTCGCAATGCGTATGTTTATTTTGTATCAATAATCTCCGCTAGGTGCGCTGATGTCGCTTGGATGAAAAATTCTGAGAAATTCTACATTTCCGACCGGTGTGCTCGGCTATCTTCGGCTCGACTCGTGCCCACGGCGTTGTAGTCACGTCTCGTGAAAGCCGGGCTTCGGACATCCCTGATTCAACTTCGTGAATTCAAGTATACCGGGAATTTTATCTTCACGCCGTATTTACGATATTTCCTCATTTTTCATAAAAAATAACCGAAAAATACAATTACGATCATCGAACGTGACGAATTTTTATTTTATTCGTACGTTAGACCTGTTCGGACGCGAATATCGCGTTCATTTTCCACTTTACACTGAAAAGTATAGTAGAAATGTACGAACGCACGTGATCGGGATCACGTTTTTCGATAAAAAAAACGTACGAATTGATCGATTGCGAAAAATTTGCAAACAGATTCGACGAAGCTTTTTACAGTTTATTCTGTTTCCTTCGTTTTTGACCAAAAAAACGTTACGAGTCACGCTTTTTTCCGAGGTCGTAGAAACTTTTTCATCACTTCAGGACCGCAGCTTCTCCAATTTCCTTTGTGTTAAGTGGAAGATATTGTGGACTACTCAGCGCTATGTGATCCAAGCGTTTTCTCTGTTTATACTAACGCCCGTTATCGCTTATTCTCCGGACGGAGAAATGGCTGTTCCAAATATTTTTTTTCATCGCAACAAGGACTTGGATGGGCACGCATTTGATGTTGCTGCATAGATCGAACTTCGTCTTCCCGACTCGGTGCTGACCATTTTTAACGAAGCGATATATGTGAGTTCTTCAAAGAATATTATTTTCAAAATTACATTTCTTCTTTTTATTATTATATTTGTGTATTTCGGGAAAATTCATAGTGATTCGGAATTTTTGAAGCACGAAAATGTAAGAATTCAACACAAAAGGACAAGCATAAATTAGGACGCCTTTAGTTCTATCCCGTCAAGGTCATATTTGTACACACTTCGATGTACTTTGTTTCGTAGTCTCGGGAGTCTCGCTTGGACAGAAAAATTTAATCTCGGTTGAATCTTATGTTCTAAATTTTTTTATCATTAAAAGTGAATTTTTTTTTTTATTTACTTGATCTTATTTTTATTAATTTTTTTTAATTTACTTAAATCTACTTAATCCTTTATTACCAACGAAGTTATTTTTTTTAATGATGTAACTTTATCGCTTGTTTTTTTTTCGATTTGTGGACGAGAAATGATTTCGTTTAATTATTTATTTTCTATTTTTTTGAATTATTTATTTTTTGTTGATTGAATTTCTTTTTTGAACATTGAAGGAAAATTCTTTTTCTTCAATCTTCAATGAGGTGTAGATAGAAAATTTTTTTCTGTTTGATAAGACTCTTTAAAATAAAAATATTTTTCAAGCTAAACTTTAAATAGAAACCGTTGGATTAACAATGATGAGTGGAAGAGTTCCAAAACGAAGAGGGAGACCCCGAAAAAATCCAAGGGATAAGAGATATATCAATGATACACCAACAGATGGTTCTACCGACATAGATATTATTTATGAAAAAATCGAAAAAAGCATCAAGACGGAAAATGGACCGAATCATACGAACCTTGAGAATTTGAAAGAGGTTCGCATTGTACTTGAAGATCTCAAGTATGGAGATTTATTGACTCAGCAGCAGAGACGCGAGCTAACACCAAAGAGGCACAGAACCTCCAGCAATGTTTCGGACAGAACAAAAGAGTGTTTGAAACAAGTCATGAAAGAGGAATCGAGGAAGGTATTCTGGCTAAGTTCTTCCCTGGAATCGCTCACGGATTTAGTCTATCTGAATCAAAGTACACCCAGACGAGCCGATAAGTCACGAAACTCCAGGAAGAGATCAAGAAAAGATCATCGGGTGACAGAGATCAAGAAAGATCATCAGGTGATAGAGATCAAGAACGATCATGAGGTAGAGGATAATAAAAAGACAATCAAGAAAGAATCAGAGAACCACGATCGAAGAAAACGTTCTCACGGTCGAAGAAGATCGGACAAAAAAGCTCGTAAGTCTTCTCACGACAAGCCTAGATCTTCATTGCAGATGAAAGAGAAATCATCGATTGAAGATTCAACAGGAAGACTGAAAGACGAAAATAACTCGCTTGCGCACAACAATAAACACACTAAATACCAAACACCAAAAATCGTTGGTAATTACAGCAAATCAAATTATTTGATTGAAAGACTTTTAAACAATGAAAACTCAAACGATACTACAGAATTAGTTGTAGATAATAAAAAAAGAAAACAAGATGACTTATTCCCTGACTGTTCCAAACGAGTAAAAACCGAATCCTCAAGTCCAGAAAAGTTAAATTCTTGCAAGTCAACTCCTGAGACATCGAATCCTTGCTTTGACAGACTGAACAACGAACTTGAGTCAATGACAAATGAATATTCAATAAAAACCGACAAAACAGCACCACTTACAGTAACACCTGAAAAATCTGTGTCACACATTGTAACAAATGTACCACTGGGAAATGATAACACCCACATTGATTTACGAGACAATGAACTTTCTTCTTACATAAATGATACCAAACCTGAAGATTTTGGAATTTTTCACACGTTGTTACCACCACTTGACAAAGAATTCGTCAGTCTTGATTCAATCGAAGAAGCTATCGATAATGGTGAGTTTAACATGAATTAAAATAGATTAAAAATTGTACCTTGAAAAGTTTATCAAATTATCATCTTTCAATTCCTCCTTGATGCTAATTTGTTATTATTTATTACTACAGATCTGGCCGCAGGAAATCTTTTGATGCCGATCAGTCAGATCAAAGATGAAAACAAAGAAGGGGATTTGTCATCTCCAACAGATGTTATGCCGATAGAGCTCAAAGAGCATCAATATGCTTCTAAACCACCTCGCAATCAAGGGATCGAACAAGCGGAATGGGAAATCTGCGGTGCCAACGAATCGCCGAATGCGTTCGTGAGCGCGAACGATTCGAGTCTCCTCTCTTCAGGATCGGTGACGAGTCTCGGCAGCGGTAAACGGAAATTACCGGAAATCATAAAAGACGATGTTTTGCCAAAAGGTACGATCGAAGTTTCTCTGATAAAAACAAAACTGCGAAAGATACTGCCAAAGACGGAAGGGCAAACCTCTTCGATTCCTAAAAATGAACAGAACGGAGAAAAGGAAAGGATTTCTCAGAACAGCTCGAATCAGACGCAGCTGCAAAAAAACTCGCCGAGCACGGTCGTAAAATCTTCCGATGATAAATTATCCGGAGCTTTCAAGACTTGGACAGCATTGCCGGAAATTGCTGTTTTTTTGGAACAGGATGCAAATCCCGTTGATAAAGATTTACTCGTCTCGAATTGGGACGACTCTCTCAACAACAATCAATTCAATAATTTTAACCGGAAAGATAACTCGGGCGCGAACGATCTGTCTCCGCGAAAAGCTTCGTCGAGAAGTTCAAACGTGAGCGACGAGATCAAAGCCATGACTAACTTGTTGTCGACTTTCGATGAAGACGAAGATCCTTCAAAATCAACGCCACTGAGAAAGAAGGTGATCGCGTCCGTTCCATTACTGCCGAACATTCAAAATAAAAAATCTCAGAATAAGAATTACTTGTTAAAAATTGACGTCATGAAGCGAAACCCGGTAGTAAAGTTGACTGTACAAAATTTGGATAGATTTAACGCACTGTGTCCGAACAATTTCACTGGCAAAGAAAATCTTTCAACGGACAGTTCGAATCTTCTCACGGATGTATCGAAGCAGGAAAGAGAAAAACAGAGAATAATGAACAGTGTAAAACAAAACTCTGTCGAGGAAGACGTTGATTCTGAGTACCGGGAAACAACCGGAAAAATGAAACTAATTAGAAAACACTGGAAAAATGGAGAAAATTGGACAGCCGAACCTGTAGGCAATTTGTCGCCGAGTCAACGATCTCTTGGATCACCGGGATCGTTGAAAATCGACGAAGGTTCTATCGATGGTTCGATAGGAGAGAACGAAGAAGGAGCTGTCACGACTGAAAAAAATGATGTTATAAATAATAATAACGATGTTATAAACGATATAACAGGTAAAATCGTAGATAGTAATGTTTGTTTTCAAAAACGTAGCTCTCCTCGCGAGAATTTACAGAACGAAGGAAGCAACGCTCATCGTGAAATTCCCAGTTTCGGCGAGCCAAGCATTTACAATGCCGTCGAGAAGACATCAGGATCGTCGAGAGCGAGCAGCTCGTCCTCACCTTCGTCGTCGAGTTCCTCGTCCTCGTCGAGCGAGGATTCGGACTCTGACAGCGAACAGTGCGACAGCACCGTCGAAGTTTCGAATCGAGTCGAAGAAACTCTCGAATTCAACAAAGAAACGAAAAGCGGGGACACATTGGCGGACGCGTCTGCGATTCAAGAGATGGAAACTGAGATTGCGACTATCGAGTCTCCTTCGCCGGAAAGAATCGCCGATGAGCAATCGAACGATGTCGGATTGAACGAAAAACTGAAAGATCTCGTTTCGGAATTGGGCATAAACGAAGGTGACTCGAACATGGGAAGTACCGAGACCCTTTCGGCGCTAGATAATGATAAGATGGAGAATTCTCTGGATGAGCTCCGAACTACACTCGAAGCGAGCGAGGAAAAAACTTGCCACGTTGAAAAACCGAGCAAAGCGGCAAGTACTGCGGGCAGTACGGATGAGGATGAAGACGTTTTGAACGTCGATGACGAATTGGACTGTCTCTCTTTATTTACGGAATCGCTGAGCGGAAGCAGGTAAATATCTCTAAATATCTTATCAAATATTAAGGGGTTACATCTAGTCGGCCAAAAAAAAGGCGAGTTTTTGTGAATTTTTTTTGGGAAAACGATTGCAGGTTTCGCTCTATTTTTGTTTCATGATGAAAGGTATATTTTTAACTATGTTTCATAATTTTTTTATTGTAAACCCTTCAAGGGTTTACGTCTAGTCAGAATTTTCTCGGAACAACTCTTTCAATATCGGTGACCACGATATCTCAAAAACGAGTCGATCGATTTACTTTTTCGATGCATACTTTTTTTGATATCAAGGAAAATGAAGTGATTTTTTCGAAAAAATTTAGACTTTCACTTTCAACCGTCTACCATTTTTTTCAAAAATTAATATTTTATCAAATCCTTCGATTAAAGACTAGATAATACGATACAAAAACTTAATCTATTTGGATTTTTATTTCTGATGATTGGTGTAAACGTTATAGTGGTCATCGGGGAAGGCCTTTTTCTAGACAGCGGTCCGTAATAGTACATTATGCACCGCGGAGACGAGCAAGGGCGAATTATAACTCCGCGCGTGATGTTTACAGTACGAGGCGAAAACAAGTGCTGTAAACATCATGCAAGGGTTATATGAGTCCTCGTCTCCAAGGTCCACACAATAGTTTATATACCAAGAGCGCGTTTTCCTCGCTTATTCCTCGCTCGAAAAAGTGAGGAAAACGCGATTGCGATATATAAAATATATTATATCTGCTCCATTTGTGATTTTTTTACACTAAAAAAATTATGAAACACAATAAACAACATACCTTTCACTATGGAAAAAGAAACAGTTCGAAAACTGCAATCATTTTCCAAAAAAAATTTCAAAAAACGTGCTTTTTTCGACCGATTACTAGATGTAACCCTTTAAATAAAAAAAAGTAAATTCGTTGAAATTCGACAAGAACATTAATTTTAAATACTTCAATTCCAGATGTGGCAGTCCTACAGCAACGGAGTCCGTACAACGTGCAGATAAATCCAATTCAGCGCTGTACGCGCGAATGACATCTGCCAATCTTGGAAAATACCTGGCTGAGAATAATCGAGAATTCGAGGCGGATATGAGAGCTTGCCAGGACAACAGCGCCGAGTCGCCAACTTGGTTCGAAGACCCATCGATTCATGATAAAGCCGTCAACGCCTCGTTAGAGAATGAGGAAAATCATACTGACGCTGGTATCAAAGCTGTCGCTGGTACCAAACCGGATTTAAGAGAAACGCTGAATATTCGTGCACAGCAACGAGATGCTCCGAGTTTGTTCAAAGGACAATGTTTTTCATGGCTCAGAAACGGAGGCTGTCCCAATGCGAATGAGTGTCGATTCCGACACGCTGTAAGTAAAATGTTACTTATTGTTACTCACTTAATGTTGTCATTTCACAATAATTAAATTAATATTATAATATGATTTGTCATTACAGCTTAAACCGATTCTCGTAGAATTTAAATTCGATCAAAATACCATAGATGAACTTGTGAATCACGCCATAAATTGTCGTTATTTTCATTTCATCGAATTAATCCAAATCAAAGTAACAGAAAATATGACACCGCCGCAAATAATATTGATGTACAAGAGACTGTACAGCCATCGATTGATCAGCCCAAAGATAATCGAAAATATAATCGATACTTTGAAAGCGCGCGGAGTATCGTACCAGGATATTTTGTACTCGGTGCTGCAGGACGTTTTTGAGACGGACGCTATAGTCAAGCGCTGCATTCTACTCGCGATGTACAAGAAAATGGAAAAAGGATTCTGCTGGGATGTCCTGGGAACTTTGCTCTCGCAGGTCGATCCGGTGCCCATTCCGATAATCGAGACCGTGATGGAAGAAACTCTCGAGAAGAACTGTAGAATTCAAGCTGGAAGCGTATATGAAAACTTGATCCAAAAAATGCCATATTACATGACAACGCGTATTCGCGCTCAGCTCTGGACTCAGTTCCAGAGGTTGAAGGACGGAATATTGGAAGCGCTGCATATCGACATGGACCCAGAATCGAATGCCTCGCAGACGATAATCTCACCCGAGTCACCGCAGCTTGAAAAAACGATTGAGGAGCCAGCGTATTTGTCAAGGAGGGACATAAACTTTTCGGAAAGAGGGAGTGACGTCCCGTCGCTTTTTCCATCACGTCCTGGAGGAGGAAGCGAAATTCAATCGCAGTCTCAGTCTTCCACAGATTCACGCTGGAATTTAAGCATCATAGGTAATTTTCATGAATTCGTTATAATTTTGTTTTTAATTAATCTTGAATAAAAAGGTTTTTATCTTGCTTTTCAATTCTTTTGCAGACGATTTACCATCGCCCAAAGGTCCATACAGAGACTCATTATGGAAATTCCATTGGGATCTTCAAGGAATTCAGGAAGGACTGAAATACAAGGATTACAATCACGTGCTAAGGGTTTTGCAGCAATACACAGCCGAACCCGATCGGCTTCCTCACATCGAAGGTTTCTACAAAATTCTCTGTAATGAGATAACATCGGCGAAACACCATTTATCCGAACTTATCCGTCTCACAGGTAGCTTGAAATTTTTACACTATACTGGGAAGAAAGGAAAATAGAACGTCATTACGCTTCAAGAAAATATTATTACAATCTTTTATTTGTTAATTAAGATAAAAGTGAAAAATTTTACTTCCATTACTTATAACTTTCTGCAAATCAGTTGCTTAGATACTCAAGTGTCAAAAAACGAGTTTGAAAATCAAAATTACGTACATTATTACATTTTCTATTCATTTTTTTTATAATCGACCCCTATATATGTCCAGTTAATTTTTGAATCTAGATTTTAATACTTTTATAGTGGATGACGTTTGTAAGAAAATTTGTTCGATGAAAAAATTCATACTGAATATTCAAAATTGTTTGATGGTTAAAATTGATTTTTCTTTGTATATAACAAGTATACACCAGGCGAGAAGCAAAGATCTACTTAGAGAAAAGTTGACTTGTTAAAATAACGTTTAAGTTTTGCGATACTCAATTATGATTTTTTTGTTTTAACACGCTATAGCATGTTGAGACATTGTTCGTTTATCGTGAAATTTAATTTCATTAAATGAAGCACCATTTTCATTTCGCTGTAGTCTCCTTGTAGCAATGTGATTTAGATTCAAGATCGAAGAAAGAAAGAAAAAAGCCAAATGAAGAGTTAAAGGCCAAAAATACGAGCACACTCGGTGTGATAAAGCAAAAAGAATCCACTTCGACAGATATACAAATCATTTTTGTAAAATACTGTATTATCCCTATTGCAATAAAAAAAAGTTTACAAAAAAGCAAAATGCAATTGGTCTTCTTTTATCTTCCTTTCAGTCCAATGCGGATCGAGCGACGCACTGCGTCTTTACATGTATGACTTGGGGGTGCAGATACTTGCGAAATTAACAGACATCGGAGCGTGGCTACATGCCTACGAGTTACTTAAAATCTTGAACGTCTTCGGATCGTACAATACTTGCGCTTTCACTTTACTCGCCGCTGAGATATACATCGCAAATCGACGCCCATCGAAGGCCCTCGAATTGCTTGAGAGTGAGTCAAGATTACCTATTTGATCTCTCTTTATTAAAATTACATTTTGTTAGTTCAAATGAATTCAAATATTCAATTGAATTTAAATTTAATTTTTTTAAGTTTTCCAAATTTAACTTTTCAAGTCTGATAAATTTTCATTTTTTGTACAAAATAAGTTCACTTGCAAATTTGAAAAAAGATAAAAATTATGAAAACAAAAATTTGCTTTCAATTTCAGGGAGTCGATTGATTCACGCTAATACGAGGCGATGGAGAGAAATTTTTCGACCGAACGATATGGCCCTTAGAGTAACCGTGATTGATTCACTATTGTACTCTCTGTCCGATGGTCATACCGTCGAAGCGTTCAGACTGCTAGAATTTATACTCAACGATCAATGCAACACTTTCAAACCGATAAGTAAGAATCAATTCAAAAAATATGCGCTTGTATATTATTTAAAAAAGAAAATATTTTAAACGATTCATTACTCATTTCAGACCTCGTTCCACACATCAACAGGATTGCCCGAAGTCTCATTTCGGAAAAACGTACGAATCTCGTCGTCGAGCTGGGAAGACTCGTATTCCAAAGGACAATAAGCGTAAACTCCACGATCTTCAGAGAACTGATAAATTTCATTTTCCACGAGGATCGGCTTCTGTCTAGACAGTTACATCGCTACGCAACTTGGCTGGGAATTTACAATAAAGCTAAGGTAATTTTTAGATTTATCTAAAATCACTCAAATGTAAAATTAAAATATTTTTTTCATTGTCTTACTATTTTTTATTTTACTCTTCTCCAGATGAACGCTGCTTCGTACGTTCACATAATGATGAATCTTAACTGGACGGAGGAAGAAATGTTCCTGGTGATTTCTTCACTCCTTGATGATCTTTACATGAACATCGGATACGCCATTGGTCGTCTCAGAGTACGAGAGCTTAATGTTTTCTTGATATTTGAGGTAAGATTCGTTTTTTTTTTTTTTTTTGTTTTTCTAATTTTGAAGAGAAATTTATGATATCAATGACTTTTGCAGTCAATACCCTCGGACCGTCAACTCGAGAGTGACACGTGTAGTGAACCGATATCAAACGCTGTCATTAAAAAGCATCGGGCAACGATAAAAAGTATTCTCGATCGTTTCGATCCCAAGATCAAGCTTATCCAGCGACTGAATGGACGGGTTTGCAAATTGCAAAGCGCGAGTCTCGTTTATTATCTGAAATCCGGACAATTAAGGATTTAATCGAGGTCCAATCAGTGGATTACAGAATTTCCAATTCCACGATTGCGTTCTTTTTGTAAGATAATGCATTAAGATATTTCATAAGGTAAAGACTGATGCGAATATTTTACCAGTGTAAACAAGTTTCTTAATTATTGAATCTTTTTTGTATCACTTTTATTTTTCATTTTTGAACTTTCAATTTTTCAGAAATAATTGTTCTTTTTGGATACAAAATGTCGCAAATAGGAATACACAGACATTAATAATTGGTTTTAAAAGACATAACAATAAAGCACTTGGTTTTTTTTTTAACGTAAGTCCGTGGAGATTGCATGTTCGATAGCAATCATAGCTTTTAATTTTACAAACTTCATTGAACAATGAACACCGAAAACTTCAATTTAACAAATATACAAAAACATTAGGATAAAAATGTTACAGAATTGAATAAGAATTGCTGTACATACTCTTTATACCTATTATAAAATAAGAGTTAGAAATAAATACAGTTATATTTTATACTCATCATGTCGTGCGCTTATTAAAATCACTCTTGCAAATTCACAAATAACAAAAATAACCCCCTGAACATTTATAAAATAATCAGCGTTCCGAAGAGTAGCGAACACACTCGGGTTACCTTAATCGTGGCAACGCGTATAGAGTTTTCTTTATAGTATTTACAACATTTTGATTCTTCCTTCAATCGAATTCAGGAATGTCATCGAACGAATAGCCAGGTACTTTTCTATAAGCCATTATAGCGACTCTGACGTGATAAGCTCCAGGTATGAACATCACTGCTCCCAGGATTATCATTGGCCACATCCGATCTGCGTACTGGAGTAAAAAATCATTTTTATAAACGTGTCTTTTTTCCAAGACGAAAAATTTATTCGTACCTTCGAATCGATGTGGCCGCTGACTATGAGACTTCCTATAATAAGCATTATTGTACCTCCAACAAAAAGGAGGGCAGCCAATGCTATCGCTTTCCATGGTATTCTGACAGGTGGACCGATGAACTGAAAAAAATGAAAATTTTAAGATATCGATGATGAATTTTTTTTTATTACGATTTTTACTAATTTTTTTCATATTCTTGTACTCAACAAAATGTCAATTTAACAAGAATTAAGGTCCTTACTTGCGAATCAACAAAACCATTGTCAGTTTCGGTTAATTGTGTGTAATCCACGTTGTCGAATGTTTTTTCTCGATTGACAGTTTTTCTCCTGGACATACTCGGTTCGTGCACTTTATCTGGAAGCATCAGCGTTTCGTGTTATCAGATGATATAAATTCAATTTAGCAGAGAGACATTTTGCCACGCGGTGCAATTTTTATTTTCGAAACGCGATATTTATGGAGGAAATTTTTCATTCGGAGATGTTTGCTGAATTTTTTCGAAACAATAATACCTACATCTAAAAATTCGTAGCAGGTTGGAATAAAGATCACCGCCTACTGATAATACGTGACGTTTAATTCACGATATTTGACATAAATAGAACGTGTGTCCTGCGCAGTCCATTGTTACGCGCGATAATGGTGTCAGTCAATATTTTTCCCTTTACTCGGTGAAAATATTAGAGTATCCTGATGTACAGTTAAACATATCTTTTTTTGTAATCCACGGATGCAGCACTTGCCGCGCGAAATTGTATCTCCCAGGCTGGATGAAAGACACACCGCACGACTGTACGTACTCCGTTTGCGCGATCGTTGCGACATTCCGTTGTCGATTTACGAACTACACGTATATCTCGCTCTCATCTCTCTGTTTATTTTTATCCCCTCCGAGCTATAAACGCAAGTTCTGAATAATGCAGAAATGTTGAAAACAATAATCAATATTTTATTAGATATCGTAGAGACGATAATAGCTTTTGTTCTATTTTTTCATTGAATTTTATACACGTTTTTATAAATTTTGAAATATACGACACAATTTGATAGCAGCAAGACACAATAGAAGCAAATGCTGCAGTAATTTGATTGTACAGTCAATTAGACGTCAGCAAATTTTTATTTATGCATTAGCTAAGTGCATGCAATTTCAATTGTGCAGTGAATTGATTAATTTTCATAACAAAATACAGTCTTATTATTTGCGAAAAAAGTGTCAAATAATTTTTGGCAAAACTACCATGAAATATTTTAAATATCATAATTAAGTGAATTATTCACGATTAAATATTACATTTTACAATAACTTTCATTTGAAAGTATAAAACTTTCCTAAAAACGTATCTTGAATATAATAAATAAATTAAATTATTATTTAAAATGCATAACAAAATATTATTAACACGTTTTGTCTATTCTCGTTTGAAATAATAAATTTATTATTGAGATAAAATTATTAATTTATACGCACGAGTATCCGCACTGAACCATTTCTTCCACATCTGAAGTCGCAGCCGCATATACCTACTGTTTATAAAAAGGTCAAACGGATACGAGATCCTTATTAGATTTTCGCGTGACTAAAAACACGTCTCTCGTACAAGCGCTTTCGGTACACGAAACGTTTTCAATAATCTCCCCGATCAACAAGGTACGGTCCGATGTACATTTTTTTCTTCCTAACCGTGCGTCTGCTTCGTTTGAAGCTTATATAGAAAAAAAAAATACTGATGACCTTGTCGTTTGAGAGTTCACGCTACTGATGCTTACACGGTAGAAAAACGATGCCCCCGATTACGCTCGAAACAATAAAAATAATCTGTAACCCGTCAAAAATGTTTCCTTTCAATCAAATGTCAAATTTTGATTTTTCTTTTATGAAAATTTTGACTATGTATTTCAGTTTCACGAGGAAAATAATATAGTACGCAATGTCACAAAATATTGACGGTTAAGAATTGTTTAAATGTGGCACATTTTTTACGAGCGGTCTGAGTGAGCGATGAGTTCAAAACAATTTGCGTACCGAGAGTCGTCTCATAATAAATGCATTTATGCTCGTTTTACCATACATGCGCGTTAACGCCATTTTACGATTCTTCTAGAATAGAAAAGTTTTTTTATTATTTTTTTAAAATGCATTTCTGTCGCGGACATTCATATAATTTACTTTTTTAACTCTCTGAACTATTCGAAGCTTATTGTCAGTTATTATTTTCTTTCCTCAATTTTTTTCAATTTCAATAGAGACTTATTTGTTTTTTGCAGCATTATTACTGCATAGATGAACTTCTGTTACGTGCGATATCGATAAAGTAGAATTCGTTTTTTCGTATCTGGAAAAACTCGGGGATGATTTTATCGATGTAAAACTGTCACGTGATCTTGCGTTGTTCAACCCTCATCGGCTGCCGTGCGATTTTCCTCCCTCGACTCTTTCTGGTCGATCCAATCCTTGAATCTTTTTCTTTTTTAATCTTAGCGATGAATGTCTACTCCTGAAGTCACTCGAGTGCGAAAGCAGCAGGTGCTCAACGAGTTATTTCTTCCGTAAAACGAAAGAAAACAAAAATGTTCGAAATAAAAATATCACGTTTTCTTGTTCATTAATAATTTATTGACGATTAACATTTTTTTAAAAATTAGACACATTGTACATTATTCTTTAAAATAAATAAATCTCTTTGAACCCTGCTTGAGATTTTGCCTTGACCGTGAACACTGCGACGCTTTGCGTGCACTCGCGATGAAAACGGATCGCCTGTCGAGAACTTTTTTGATCATAATGAAAATAATGAAATTGCAAGTGTTGAGAGAAATTCATGAAAAAAATGAGATTACAGCTCCGTCCTTATTGTCCGTATTATTATCAAAACAAATGGCCTGACTCTTTTCTCTCGTAAGTAAAATCTCCTGATGGAGATTTGGATGAGAGCTGCGATACGAGCTGGAGCAGCATCACGGAGATTTAGCTGGCACCGGAGGATTTCATAAATCTGCGAATACTAGAAGTGCAATCCTTTTATGACAAGATTAACGGGGTTGGCAGCGCCGGAATCGGATGCGTGACTCATTTCGGTGGTCCGCGAGTTAGCGAGCGAGTCGCCAGAGGGTGGCGCAAAGTTGTCGGGAGGGAAAGAAATGCTCGCGAGGGCGCTGCGATCGAATAATGCGGCACTGTGCGTCGTGCACTCAACTACAAAGTACATACAGTCACAGAGTGTTTTTTGCAAACGAACGATAGAGCGAGAGATGGAGGGTGGTAGAGGGAGAGAGAGAAAGAGAGGGAGAGAGAGAGATGAACATAATGAACGCGATGCCTTCAATACGCAGTCGCAAGCGGGCGAGTGGTGTTGTATCGCGTAGGATGAGCGAAAGACGCTTGCGGGGGTGTCAGTGCGGGTTCTGGGGGCGACGAAGGCGGGTGCCTCCGTTGAAACGACCCTTCGGCGACAGCGGGCCACACGGCTGACACCGACGTTTTCTGTCATATCCGCACTCTCGCTCGCCGCGTTAACACCAACGTACACACGAACGGGCTCGCAATCTCCCACGTATACTCGAAAAAAAAACAAGAAGAACAAAAAGCACGCAAAGCCTGTACCTGTTTGTCAGTAGGGGAAAAAGAGAAAGGACGAGAGCTTGAAGAAAAAAAAAAGAAAAGAAAATTCGAAACAAAAGCGTACAATCGTTCTCGATGACGTGAATTTTCTCAAGGAATGAAAGTAGAAACTCTATTTTGAATTAAAATCGTGTTGAAGATATTCTTCGCTGCGGTTCTTGTGTTTTTTACGATTCTTCGAATTGTTCGTCGAGAGGGCGCACGGGGGAATAATAGCGAGTGCACGTCCAGTCTTTAACGCGGAGACGAAAAAAGAGACGAAGGGTTACGCGGCGAGGGAGCGCATTTCGATAAAACAAAAAAGAAAAAAGTGAAGGAAAGAAAGGGAACAACGAGAGAGCCCCGTCATCGTCTATCATCCCCCGACTCGTTCAGGTAAATCAATAAATATATTCTGTATTTTCTTTCATCCGATCTTCGAGTTGTAACGAATTTCGGGGATTAGGCAGGGGCGCATCGAGATTTCTTTCTTTCTCTACTTTTATCCGTTATTCGCTCGCGTCGTGCACGACGCCGCTCACTCGCCGCACGCAGTCTTCTTCCTCCCTCGTGAACCCTCTCTGTGAAAAATTAGCATCGTGTGCGCGCTCGCGAAGGGATTTCCAGCGTAAGTGTAAGAGGACGTCCATTCGTCTCTCTCCCGTGCGGGGAGGCTGTTCGTGCACGCTCGCGTTTCGCGAATCGCTAACCGTGCCTCAAGACTCGTGCACAATTTATGTCTCGGTCTCTGCGTAGCCCGTTTCACTGCGCGAGACTTCGCCGTGTGCGCGCGCGCGCTCGCGCGCCCCCTCGCTCATCTTTATCTCACGTAAAACGTTTAGCCGCCGGAATAAATCATGTTTTCTTTTTTTCTCTCCCCCTCGCGTGATCGACATCTTTTTTCTTCCCTAAGGACACTTTTCATCAAACTTTCTAAATATAGCGAAATAAAAATGAACGAAGACAAATTGAAAGAGCGTAATTTATCTTTGTAACAGTTTTTTTATATGAATTATTTACGTTTGATCAGGCTCGTCCTTCGATGCGCAAGGAATCACGTTTAATATTATTTTTACGACGGTCAATGCAGAGATATTTTAAAAAGTGGAAAAAGATGGTGAAATATTTTTGAGATGAAAAATCGGAGGCGCTAGAATTATTTTTTATATTAGTAAAATAAGATCATCGAAATGAATGAAGAATCGAGCGACTGAATTTAGCGTTTTCAAAGAGCAGTAAACTTGAACGTTTCACAACGTTGTCACACTCAGATTTGAACAACTTTTGGAATCCTGCGGGATGCGGAGACGAGCAGGAATCACTCGAACAAGGCTAACGATTGAAAAGGTCTTGGGACGTCTTCACTAGACTCGATTATATTTTGTTGCTTAGAATTAGTTCTATATGCGCGAATTTGAAGTTCGTAAGAGGTTAATTAGGTATTCACTAGTCAAATGACAGTATGTGTAGAAATTTTTCGAAAAAGTTATTTTTATATTTTTTAAATCAGGAAAAATAATGGTTTCTATACTTTGAAATATTTCAGTTATTAGTCAAATGACAGTCCGTGGAGAAAATTTTCGAAAAAAAATTTTCTTTACTTTTTAAATCAGGAAAAATAATGGTTTCTCCACTTTGAGATTTTCCACTTACAATCGCTGGCAAAAATTACAAGGAGAATATTACTTAAGATGAGGAAAGAAGTAATAAGGGATATGGAATTGGGATCTGTAATAGCCCTGAGCAGGCATACAGCTGGAAAAATAACAAAGAAGATATTTAAGATAAATTTGGTCATCGGCTGATTCAATTCATGGCATGGACACAAAAAATTTTCACGAATTTTCAAATCAGATTTTTTTTCAAAAAATAGTTCTGTGATATGCATTTTTTAAGATTAAATAAATCTTAGTAGTTTTATTTCGGAGATAATCGAAAAATTCCGTACCAGTTACTTCTTCAAATAAACTCAACTTTTAATTACGCACAAGGGTATCATTAGCACTTCATAAAATTCTGTGCAAAATTTGCATATTTCGACATGAAATTTCTCAAAAAAATACAAAATATCTAGTTTCATCTAAATTAAACCATATTTCAAATTTAGATTTTTATCTTTCAAGATTAGATCGTTCGATCAACCGTATTTATTGGACATTACATTTTGCTTCATACTCAAATATTATTATTTTTTGAAAAAAATTGATGATGTTATTGAGGAGCATCATTTTTATTGTAATAGACATTTTCTTCATTGAAGTAGAAAATAAATAGATTATTGGATTGCATCTTGTATCGGAATAATTCTTTGTTTATAGGAGTTTGAATGGTTTTTTTTATCGATGACGATTGGTTACGAAATCACGTGCACCTGTGCTTTCGAGCTCGTTTGAGGGTAGAGCCTTGGTTCGACGTGTCGTGACAGGCCTCGATCGCGCAGGGATATTAGAAACCTTAGTCGGCCTTTTCCTACGCATAGTCGTCTCAGCCTCTGACCAGACTTGACCCAAATATTACCGGCACTGAAAATCGAGGTTTTTATATGTTTCAGATCCCACGAAATTACTTAATGATGAAATTTAAATTACATCAACAATTTCAAAAAAGAATTTCGATTAAAAGTAAATTATTCTTCAAATTTTTACAAAAATAATTTCGATTCAAATTCAGAATAAAATTAGATTTTGCAATCAGAAAAATGTGAATGGAAATCCGTTTGCTTTTTGAATTTCCTGAAGAACTTTTTATGTGATTTGCATCTGAGAGGATTTTACAAATTTCCTGAGGGAAACAAGTTTTCTAACGCTCTCTGGATCTGAGGTTTTTTTTTCTCAGATAACTACGTTCGACCGGAAAAAATAAGCTACCGAGATAGATTTTTTTTAAACCCTGATAGAGCTTGATTTTTAAAATTTTTGAAATGAGAAATCGATTGAGAAGAGCGTAGAGGATGGAGAAAAAGGGTCAGGGAATATTGGCTTGAGTCAACGCGAATTGATCTAGTCACGTAAAACTTAATCCCTGTAGGATCAAGGGATATAAATAAGACAACTCGCTCTCCGTTTGTCATTCGAGAAAAATTTTAAAAAGAACTGGGATGAGCAAATAATCATTTTTATCACTTCAGAGAGTTACTCCAATAGTGCCTCCAATCCGAGATTACAAATTTATTAAAAAAGGTTTCGAAATAATGCTAACGTTAACGAAAGAAATCGTTTCGGTACTCTTAAATGAATTGATTATGTAACAACGAAATATAATAAATAATACCAAAATTTTAGTTCGATGCAAAATACATATAGCGCATTGTATGGATCGGTTACATCATTGATTAATTCCGTCATTGTATTTTGTCAATTATTAAGCTTTATTAAAGTCTGTATTGACCCTCCGATGGGTGCGTCAGAAAATTTGACGTGCAAAGGGTTGTTAGAGTCTTTCAGTTTTGTACGCATAACTTATTATTTAATGCGATTACAAACAGTTTTGGATAAATAATAATGAAATAAAAGTTACAATAAGAAAAGGAAAACGAACTTTGATTCATAAAACGTGAATTTAAATTCTATGACGTCTAAAAAGACGTCACGTGCCCGTCAAAGGGTTAACACGAATAATCATAACCTTAAATGAATAATAACTTGATCACATAATCGTTTATTGTCTGCGTTGCATTTAACTGCATGTGTTTGGTTGATTCGACGAATTTTTCTTTCTCAGTGAGCATTTTACGTAAATAGCAATTACGCAATGAAACTAGCTTGAACGCAATTTTTCCGTTGTATTATACAGAACGTAATGACTCGAAATAATTAAATTGTTGAACTTGGAATCTTTAATTAACTTGAAGGAAAACAGATATTCTGAAAATAATAAAATTATATCTCAAACAATTTGAATAAGTAATTCGTGTAAATGGAACACCGAGAATTTGTGCGATTGATAGATTATCAATGGAAAACTAATGACACACTACTAAAGTTTTAATTGTAATTAATAAGATTTTTCAGATGTCACTTCAGACTGATTTCAATATTTCAAGAAACTTACGAAATACAAAGACAATCGTATAAATTATAAACGATGATGAAAAGTACGATGAAGAATTACATTTAGGGAAATACAAAGAATTGACGTCGCTCAATATAAACACGTGATAATGACGAATCCCATGCATGTTAGCAATGATTGACCGTGCGATAACTTTATCACTCTGTACCACTTTGGTGAGCCGCAAAGGAACACAAAATTTGACAATAGTTTCGTAAAATTTCATCACTTAGAAACAAAAACCATCTCCACTACCTCATTAAATCTGAACTATAAAAGCTCATTATTTTTTATCAGCATCGCAGTTTCTCTGGCAGTAAACTTTCTAACGTCGTTGCTCTGTTCAAGCTCCAAATTTTTAGATGAGCGAGTATTTCGAGCTGATTTTAAAGAAATTATTAACTAAACTATTGTTTTGATTTCGCTAAGGTAGTTGTAAAAGTTTGAAGGTTAAAGTGTAAATATTCTAACCACATTCGATAACATTGAGAACACGAAAAGACATCTCCCTTGATCAGGAAACATAGAAAAGGTATTTATGAGGAAACTATGTTGTAAAAACTTTTTTTGAACTCGAAAACGTTTGCTTATTTAGTTATTAATCAATAAATAAATTCTCATGAAAATTTTTGACCAGACAGCCATTCCTTGGATCAAAACGAATATACCATAATTTTTTGAAGTTTAATTATTCGATATTGAATGAATGAATGAATGATTTATTATTCCTTGGATACAATTATCCATTGGCAAAGGTTGAACATAATGGTTAGAATACATAAGTAATATTACAAGAGAATTAACATATGAAAATGTATCTTGAGACCTATACAAGTGCGCAGAAATGTAAATACAATAATAGAGAACACTCTCATGCAGCATTTGTACATAAGGTACCATTCAAACTCACATAAAAGCAAAAGCACAAGGCATTCTCGAAAACGCATTAAATTTACAAACCATCTTAAAACTAAAACGCAACATTAAGCTCATGGGCAATGCCAACGCTCATATAAAACAGTACCACAAACTGGAGATCAGTCAGCATTCGAGCTAGTCAATAAATATCTAAAAAGGTTTTGCGTGAATGAACCAATAGAAAGAAGCTGGCGTGACATCTACTGGTAGAGATTGCCAGAAATATTGAGAGAAATCTGTGCTTTATGAAATCTAGTAACTTTCTTGATTGTAATTGCTTTCAAGAGCAATGGCAGTCACGTGACCACCAAGATTTCGTAAATTACGGATTTATCAATTAATAAATGAATTGTCATAAAAAATTGGACCGTATCGCCGTTCTTTGGATCGAAAATAATGTGTCACTGCTTTTTAGAGCTGAGTATTTCAATATTGGGGGAAAAATCCGTCGAGTAGAAAAAAGTAGTAGAAAAATTACCCTCGCGTTGACCCCTTGTGATTTTTCTCTACGGATTTCTCCTCCAATATTGAAAAATTCAGCTGAAAAAAGCGTTGATACATTCTTTTCGATCCAAGGAACAGCGACACGGTCCAATTCTTTATGACAAATTTATTTATTATTTGATAAAATCCGTAATTTACGAAATTTGGCTGATCACGTGACTGCCATTGCTCTTAATGGCAAAATATTTTTTATACCATCCAATCAGAAGATAAGTCAATCAATAATTTTTGAAGACAAAGTTTTCCAATATTATAAAATTTTTTGAGTTCGTTGCGAGTGTACGATGGTCCCGTCGAGTTTCAGTGTCTAGCCTGTTACTGGCTTTTCTACTTTCGTTCCGCCGAGAGAGAAGTGAATTACGCTCAAGATCGGGTCAGCCGCGCTCTCGCGAAACTCGATGGGAAAAAAGCTCAAAGAAAAACAAAACAATATAAAAAAAATTTAGTATTCTAATGTATAACAACAAGAAAACTCATGTTTTATACATCGTTGATTAGTTTCAGTATGGAGTGCCCCGAGGCGGTTGAACGGGGCCGAAACTTCCGCCTTTTGACTGACGAGGAGTTGCCTGAATTCTTGGATTTCCTCACCGGATATTTGCCGGAGTCTCTTAAAGTGAGTCGCCCCATTTTTTACCAGGAACAAATTTTTTAAAAGCAAATATTTTTATGTTTTTTTTTTCTTTCAAGCATTCATTCTGTGAATTGAAACCTTTTTTGAAGAATAAAATCAAAGCGAACAAAAAAGAAAATACGCGAAAAACTTTATAAAAGTATCGCACAAGTTTTTAAATTTAAAACGAGCACATTCAAAAGTTTCAAAAGATAACCTGAAAACTATAAACAGTTCTTGCTTTTAACGATACGTAAAATACGAAACAAATTTAATTCACATAATAATTAAGGAAATCCGAAATATTCGATTTGTCGTATATTCAAACATTTTTTACTCTGTTTTGACTCTTTCAAATAAATGTTCGCGTTCGATGAGCGGATTGTGTTCCCATTTGTAAATTAAATTGACGAACTTTCTACGAAATCAATTTCAGACGAATTTTGCAAAATGAGTTCATCATGTAAAGTTTTTTCTTTTGAAGCGATTTTCTAGGCTCAACTAAATAAGAAAGTTTTCCGAACGAACCGAGTTTGACGAACTATCGGACAACAGTTCATCCTTGAGATAAATAAAAAATAGACGATCGTCGAAGTGAATTTCTGCGTAATGCTCTGCGTTGAATAATATCCATTACTTTTTTCATTAAATATGTACATAAGCAAAAATTCACGTTTTTTTTTCTCTTTATAAATTTCCACTTAAATTTTTACTGATGTTATTGACGGTGTGCTCGAATTAATGAAAATTTTTCCGATAATTTAATTGAATCCATTTCCATTAAATTTTTTTTTAATAAAACTGAAGTGCGAACGAATCTAGTTGAAAAAAGCGTCAAAGAGATTGAGTGGTTGCGGAAAATCCGACAAAAATCCGCAAACTGTAGCTCCCGATGACCTTGGACTGAGAAAATCGTGATATGGGATGGTGACGGTCAAGGCCACGCGTTTAGACATAAATTGCATCATAGCACGCAGATCTCTCGATGTGCATTCGCTCCCATATCGGCCGTTCTTAACCTGCTTTTTTATTTTATTCATTCCATCCTGCAATGTCGAAATTCTATATCCAGCAATTTTTTTAGATCACTGCAAAGTTTCCTGAGTGACACGAGCAGTCGAAATATCTCGAAATCGATCATCAAATTTAGTTGCAACTCGGCAAGAAAGTTTTAATTAATTTTTGTTTCGAAAAATTTGATATACTTTCAGAATAGCGAAATTTTTACATTAGAAATTTTTTACATTCTTATAGTACAAATTGACTTTGAATGCAATTATAATTTTAGTTTTTATGATATTTGATTTGTTTACTTTCGTTTTTATTTTCTTAAAATAGAATTAGACCATTGTTCGTTATTTTAATACTGGAAGAAAAAAAATTATTGTATCAAATTAGAATTAATTTTAGTTAGTTCTTACAATTAGTTTATTAGTTTTTTCGACTTCATTTTTCACCTTTGTAGCTTAATTTTAATTTCTACTTTGACAATGTATTAATTTGAGATTTCTATTATTTTGATCATACAAACTGTAATTTTATTTTTTATACCCCAGATTTCATTTGTACATTTTAATCTTAATTTTATTTAGAGTCGATTGCAAGTAATTGTCTCAGCATAAAAAAACCAAAAGTAAACCTAACATATTTATAATACGTAAGATGCTGAATCATTCTGCTAACCAACTCGAACTTTTTTTCCAAAAGTTTTCGTTCCGCCGTTCCCGAACGTAGGTACACACTGTCCATTTTGCAGTGTTGCCTGAATTAATAGTCAAGGAGTGCAGTCTCGACGAAACTTCCGGTTGGAAGCGAAGAAAGGTTCGCCCGGTTGCAGGCATCGCTTTGCGGTCTCTGTCTCTCATTTTATCTAGGTTAGGCTACGTATATCCGTGGAACGAAGGAATATACATACATATACAGAGCAAGATAGAGCGAGAGTAAGGAGCAAGAGAGTACGTACCATAAATGCAGGAAATCGCACCACGTAGAGTCAAGGGAGGTCAAGGTCGCACGTGCGCGAACTCGGAAGCTCCGGTGTGCGCGAATCGCCGCAGTGGCCGACCTCGCGGCGCTCCGATCTCGAAGGAACCCTCTCCCCTTTCCTCTTTTTTTGTTTTCCCCGCTTAAACACTACCTATGAAAAGTATTCTTTCTTAAGATCCTCATTTTCTCACGAGTACAACAATAAGGGACGACCTACATACAGAAACGTTCATCAGTTGATAAAAAAAAAGCAATGTCCACATCAGCTTTTATCCAGTCTTCACTATTTAGTCCCCTTTTTTTGCTCTCTTTGCTTTTTTCTATTTTTTAACAATGCGTTTGAGGTAGTGCACTGGATAGGGGCGCACTTAATAGGGGTTCGAGAAAGAGACTCGGTAATCAATGAGAAACATTAATTTGTAAATAACGTTCGTTAAACTCCTTTTATTAAGGGTACATGAATTTACCGTTCGTAACTAAAATATTGGAGATTTTATGCTTTACAAGGTTTTTTCTGTTCGAGAGGATTTTGACGGGTTGAAGTACCTTGTCGATATTGTTGATGATGCTTTCACTCTATGCTCTGTATTGCTTTCATTGAAGAATAGGGAATAAAGATTTTTTTTCGAGGCTGCGTTTAAATATTTAAAAAATTTAAATAAATATTAGTTAAATTTAGTGATAATTTTCATAAGCAACCGATTCATAAAATTTTTAAATATCACAGTGAAAATCCTTTGTTTTTTATACATAAAATTAAGTAAAGCATTTTCTATATAAAACATGGGAATTTAAATTTAAAAAATTATTTTAAGGAGGTTCGAGCGTTTCTCACGTAAAAATTATTTTTCAACTTTGAGGTTAGAAAGTTTGCACCGTTATACAAAAATATATTGTCCATCGAACTTCAAAATTATTCAGGGTTTTACCGTCTATTTATTCTAAAAAAAAATAACGAAAATCGTGTTTTTTGAATCGTTATACACAGGCTCTTATGGCAGATACACTTCCCCAGTGATGATTCGGATGTTTTTAACATAAATATTTCCAACTTTGAAAAACAAAAAACTAATCCAAGCAAAAAGAATATATATAGAGTCTAATTATGTAGTTGTAACCCCCTGTTACCGATGAAAATAAGTTGCAAAAAAGAGTTGAATTTCTTTTTTGAGGTTGGCGTAGCGGACGACGGAAACTGCATGAAACGACTGACAATATATAGCTTTAGTATATGAATAATCAGAAGAACGCTGTAGCCATATTGTTTCGCGATCCTACTACGGAAGTATTTGAAGTGTTTTTTTTAGTTTGAACTTCACTAAATAACAAAATTAGGAAAGTAAGGAATCGCCGATAATTTGTAAAATTAAAATAATGAATTTTCACTGTTTTATTAGTGGCCAAAACATCAAATAAATTTAGTTGCATTTTTGAGTCACAAGTTACGATCGACCCTCCTTAAAATTTGTACTAAAATGCAGACATCAAAGCGAGTTGCTAAAAATGTGGTAAAATACCGCCAGTGTTAATAATTTATATTAAAAATATACATTGTATGTTATTATTAACTCTCAATGTATTCAATGCATATTAAAAAATCGATAAATTGAATAGTCTGCAAAAAGATAATTTAAAAAATTGGTCCCTCATTGACTTGAGAGCAGCTGTCGAGTATATTTCCTTATTACAATCACCGACCGCAAAAGTTTTACAAAATTTGCATTTTCATTAAAAACTTATTTGAGCTGAATACTGAATATCCAAGTAAAGTTGAAACGATGGATAAAGCGTTTATTGTGTAATCCTAATTCGCAATTTACGATGGTGAAGTATGATTTATATAAATGTCTCATAAAGCGTTGAGTGACGCAAGCTTTTCAGAGGTATCACCTGTCGGTTGCATTTCAGCGCGTTGATTTACACGATTACGTTCGATTTTCTCTTTTATTTATTGTGTTCATTATAATTCCGGTTCTTTAATAATCTTAATTGGATGAATAAACTCATAAAAATGGAATATCCATTTGCGAAATAGAAAGATTATAGATACGGTCTCAGAACTTTTTTTTTACTGTCTTTTTACTTTTTGTCTTTTACTTTTTTTTTGTAGTCACCGTGGAAGGCTTTTTTTAGACAACTGTCCGTAATAGTAAATTGTGTACCGCGGAGACGAGCAAGGGCGAATTATAACTCTGCGCGCTATGTCGCCTCCACGAGGCGAAGACGAGTGTTGTAAACATCGTGCAAGGGTTATGTGAGCCCAGCGTCTCCAAGGTCCACACGATAGTTTGGACAATGTCGTCCCCAAAATACGCTCGAAAAACCGAGGAAAATGCGTTCTTGGTATATAAAATATATTATATCTGCTCCATTTGTGATTTTTTTACACTAAAAAAATTATGAAACATAGTAAACAATATACCCTTCACTATGAAAAAAGAAACAGTTCGAAAAAACGCGCTTTTTTTCTTCCGATGACTAGATGTAACCCCTTAAATACCCATCTTGATTTAAATTAAAACATATTTTAAATTCAAATTTTTATCTAACATCGATTTTCAATGAATCTACTTAAATGTTTTTATAGAATTTCAATTACTGGGAAAACGACCTTAAAATTGTCTGCTTTGTTGGAATATCATTTTTTCCCTTCAACGGTTCTCGCTTGAAGAGAGCGAATCTAAAAATTCATTTCCCGCAAAGAGGCCTTTGTGAAGAGCTCGAAAAGGCTGGGAGCGGCGCGCTCTCTCGCAAAAGTTGATTCTCAATTCACGATCCCTCGAATTATTCGAACGGCGCGTCGTTCCTGGGGGATTTGGGTCGTCGCAATGCTGTCGGCGCTTCCGCAAATTTTCCCTGTCGTATCCCTGACGAGTCAATCCTTTCACGTTCACCCGTTAGCAATTTTCAAGTTTAAACACGCGAAAATCGTTTTTCCTCAAAAGAAAGAATTATCGTGATATCATGAATATCATTACGCGAAAATTCACGCGTTTTCCCAGACGCTACTCGTCACGCACGTGTTTCAAAACGGCCCTATGAATTTGTGATTATCAGATATACGTTTACTCAACGCTCAAACTACCCTCTCGCGCGATAAATTATTAATCGCGTCAGTTTGGACCCACTCGTTAAATTCGTCCACTGCCTTACCGCGCGATGATACGATTTACTTCGACACGCGCGCTCGCTCCGCTCAACGAGGCAGCACGCGACGTTAGAGGCAAAGAATAAAAAAAAAACAATCGCGAGTCTTGCACGTTTCTTCCTAATGACGATAACGCGGTTGAGCTTTTTATACTCGTAAATTATTTATCGTCGTTTTTATGGCGTAAAAAATAATGAAAATAGAAAAGTATAGAATGTACAGTGCACGTGTGTACCAAATACAAATGTGATGTCTTCGTATGTAGAAATAAGTGGGATAAACGTTGTGAGAAAAATGGCGAGAGGAAACCGATTCGGGAACGTGTTTCGCGCGACATGCAAAGTTCATCGATTCGCAACCTTCACGAGTGAAATGCAAAAGTAAAACTGGTCTAGGAAAATGTACCCGGCAGAGGGAGAGAAAAAAAGAGTGTGGGTGCAAACGCGCGTCTAGAACACGGCCTTGACCGTCGCCCGGCTTTTTTAACCTGTCGCAGAGTTTACACGCGTTACACTCACTGAGTCTCACGGACTCGCGTTCCAGAATGTCTATTAAAACGATAGAAACGACAGTGAGGAGGTTTGCACTGTTCTCACTTTGAAATTACACAAATGATCGTCCGGCAAATATTTTCCCATCACGCGAGTGGCGAAGGAAATATTGGATCCTACATAGCTTAGAATATTGCAGCAGTGTTGCTAGAATCTTTCGATATTGCTTGTTGACGTGCAAGATTGATCCAAAGATCATAACGATATTTCCATTAATTATGTGGTTATGGGAGTTTGAAAATTGCAAAAATCAAAGCTCTAGATGCAGTAGTTTAGAAGATATAGAAGAAGGCCTTTTCAGATTTCAAGACTTCGACTTCTTTCCCCTGACTTCTTCGCGTCCAAATGAACTTCTCTACCAGATATTCTTGAAGGTTTTCGAAAAAAGAAGCGAATGGCGCAAGGATCAAGTCGATATCTCCATTATTTTAGAAGTTATGGGACTTTGAAAATTGCACAAATCAAAGCTCTTGCTGCAATAGGTTCGGAGATATGGGCCTTTTAAGATTTCAAGACTCCTGATCTATTTCCCTGACTCCTTCGCGTCCAAATGAACTTCCCTACCAGATATTCTTAAAGGTTTTCGAAAAAGGAAGCGCATGGTGCAAGATCCAAGTCGATATCTCCATTATTTTATAAGTTATGGGACTTTGAAAATTGCACAAATCAAAGCTCTAGCTGCAGTAGTTTAGGAGATATGGGTCTTTTTAGATTTCCAGACTTCAGATGCTTTTACCTGACTCCTTTGCGTCCAAATGAACTTCTCTACCAGATATTCTTGAAGGTTTTCGAAAAAGGAAGCGCATGGCGCAAGATCCAAGTCGATATCTCCATTATTTTAAATGTTACGCAATTTTTAAAACTGCACAAAACAAGGCTCTAGCTGCAATAGTTTAGAAGATATAGGCCTTTTCAGATTTCAAGACTTCGACTTCTTTCCCCTGACTCCTTCGCATCCAAATGAACTTCTCTACCAGATATTCTTGAAGGTTTTCGAAAAAGGAAACTAATGGCGCCAAAATCAAGCCCATATCTCCATTATTTTAAACGTTCTGGGAATTTGAAAATTACAAAAAGGTTCTAGCTGCAATTGGGATGTCATATGGGCGGAGCATAAAAAACATGGCAGCCATAAGATCATCATAGCTTTAGTAGTAGTAGAATTGCAAACTCTTATTGGAGATATCACGCAATATATGTTCAGGAAAACTGTATAATACGTATAAAATTTACACTAAGTATAGTGTTTTTTTGCCACCAGATGTCATATCGTCATTTGACAGATCCCAATAGTTTAGAAGATATCCATCATTCAGGGAGACACGAAATGAAAACAAAATCTTCTGAATCGACGCCATACGCCATAGTTGGCGGGAGTGTGCCGTTTGGGGGGCAACTTCAGAGCAGATACCAATCGCGTTAGCGAATTTAGCGGTGTAAACGAATATTTCCTGATTAACTCAGTCGGGAATATGACTTTTTCTAACGAACTCTGCTCAATTGGAAATACAAAACTTTTCTAGCAAACTATACGCAACGGAAAAAGCAACAAAGCTTTATCTTTGATTTATATTTGAGGTTAACTCTTCAATGTCGGTTGAATGATTTTGTTTGCGAACGTTGAATATTTGAAAGATATCTGAAAAAATTTAGACATTTTTTTTCTTAAATTATACAAATAATTTTCAAGTAAATAATTCCGAAACGACGCCATAACTGTTGGAAGCGCAGCGTTTAGGGAACAACGAGCGCCATCTTTGGCAAGAGATAACAATCGCATTTGCAGATTTTGCGACGCAAACGGATGTTTCCTGATAAATTTTACGACTTTTTTGCGCGAACTCGGCTCAACTCGAGATATGAAACTTTTCTAGCGAGACGATACACAAAAAAAAATTACTGAGCCTTTATCCTCGATTTGTAAAAGGTTGAAGTTCTCTCAGGCGCTGGTTGAAAAAGATATTCTTTCACCAACTTCGAATACTTCACATATATTTTAAAAATACACACCTTTTGAAAAATTTGCTTCAATGATCTTTTTAAAAATCATCGAACGAGAATAATTATGGTACGGTTCGTTGTAATTATTTTTAATGATGACTCGAAACGAAACTCACTTGTTTGTTTTCGAAAACAGTTCCAGCAGACCTTACTGACCTATATGCGGGATAAGGTGTGGGAGTTTTACTTTTACGTGGCTGACGGCTGGCCGGAAGTCCCGATCTGCCTTCACTTTCCAGGAATGACACTTTCCGTAAGTAAATCCAATTAATATCACTTTCGAAAATAATTAAGTTGTACGTCACGTCCCTTTATTTTTAAACGTTTTATTTTTTCATTCATATTTCATCAATTTTGTGAGGAAAAATTTCCCTATTTTTTCATCGGATTTTCTCGATGGAATAATCGAAGCGAGGAGGAGCAAAAAACAATTTACGTTGCAATTTCTTCGTGGATAGGACGTTGTTTGGAAAGGTCACGATCGATTTCACGTTTCTTCTTCCTTTGCTACTGCTCGTATCTCATCCCGCGAACACACACGCGTCCGTGTATCCAAAACGCTCAAACGACAATCATCATCGTCATCGTTATTGATTTTCACGTTCCATCAACGTCGAGGCCCACGCATTTTAAACAAATGTAGAATTCAAAATTCTCTTTCCATCACATTCAGAAATATTTTGACGAGCTTGAAATAAATTTAAATTTGTTACAAAAATTATTTGTTAAATGTAATTTAAAAAATTGTCTACTTTATGTAAATAAAGCGTGTTAAAAATGGTATTAAAAATCTAATTATAATTTTTTGTGAAGAGAGATGTAATAATTCCAACGTTCTGCTTTTAGTATTTTTTATCTTTTTACGATGGAAATAAAAAGAAAGAAATATTGTGAAGTTCTACCAGTCAGAATTTGTCAGTATGTAATCGAGTTCTTTTTGATGGAACGTGAATAACATTATTCCTCGAATTCTGGGCTGATGTTTTAAAACGTAATTCATTTGATGGGTATAATTTCATCTCATCCCTCATTCACCGCTGAGTGCTCACGCTTTTATTTCATTTGGCCTACCCACTCTCTGGCGACCTTTCGAGACTTTGACGAAATTTACTAATCCCAAAAAATGAATTTTATGTTCACGGTGATTCCGTACAAAATAATTTTTTTTACATCGATTTTAAATTAATTTTTAAAATATATTCTATATAAATTCATTGTGAGATTTGGGATTCTGATGAAATTACTAATTCTGAAAATAAAAAACTAATTTTATGTTTATAATAACTTCGTGCAAAATGAAATTAAAGTAAATTAATGTAAAATCTAACTTTCTTGAAGTCGAAGTGAAAAATGAATCGTTAGTTTTTTTCCCGACGTAATAAGCAACCCCGGATTTCTTTGAAAAGTTTCGTTTCGATTTGTATCACAATCTGAGAAATGGTTTGAGGTTCCGATTAGCTCATCCTTTGCATATCCGGCCTTGAAGAATATGAAGAAGGGATGAGAGTTTGTCCCACATTACACACGACGACTGTGGATGGCTTTGGCAGAAAGCCAGAACTTTCCAACATTCTCATTCCTCATCGGGAATCGACTACTGCGCTCATATTTTTAACGTCCTTGGCTTTTTTCTTCCCTTTCATCAATTTCGATTTTGCACCATTTCCACTGCCATTTTTTCCCCCCTAGCATCATTTTTTTCAACGAATTATCCAGCTGTTTCGAAGCATTTTCTCTGACAAGTTTAGCCACTTTTTTTATTCCAGACAGAGAAAAATCCTGAAGCTGCTGGTGATTAATAGTTTATGATGTAATAAGTTTTAGTAGTCAATACCAAATAAAAAGCGAATCGATAATTTATTTTATCCTTATTGCAATTAGCATTTTTATTTATTTTCATAAACGTCATTTTTTATTTTTCATATTTATTTATTTATTTATAGTTTTATAAACGTCATTCAAACGTCAGTGACAATTTTCAACAATATTAATGCGTATTACATCGATGATGTTTCTAATTGACAATAACGTTTATACAGAAATAAATCAACAAATACATAAAATATTAATATTTGTTTTTTACGTTACAGCCTCACGGTTTGCAGTACGAGAGCGTGGGAGTTTTTTGTCCGGGTGATCGTCTGGACACTCTGAGATTAATGAGAGACGAGGACGTGCTCATCGACTGGACGAAGCCGTTGTACATAAATTTCGTGCACTGCGATATTGCGGAGGAGCTTGCGAGACTGTACGAGGGAACCGGAAACGTCGAGCGGGTACTCGGCGACGTTTGGGCATGCGAGGAGCCCGAGAACACGACGCAGGTCGAGGACGATCCGGTTAACGAGAATGAACCGGATGTCCAAGTATTACCTCTCAGGGCGGAACACGCCGAGGGAATTCATGATCTTTATCCGGCCAATGATATGGAATGCCATGAGCTTTTTCTACGTCTTATCAAAAGTTTACCAGCCGCTGGTGTATTCGCTAGCGGCAGCCTTGCCGCTTGGATGATACAATCCTACTACGGTGCTATGTTCTCCATGCAGACGAGGCCTGAATACCGGAGAAAGGGTTATGGGACTCGATTAGCCAGGTGAATCGTCTGGAAACTTTTTTTTACTTTGTCCTTCAAACGGTACAGCAGTTGATTAAGAGCAATCACGACCATGCGACCACCTAAATTTCGTAGGACTCGAATTTCTCTCTCAAAAACGAATAATTAAACTTGAAAAAAGTTACAGTATATTCCTTTCGACCCAAGAATTGTCCTCTGGTTCAAATTTTCATGGGAATTTATTTATTGATTGATAAAAACATAAACAAAAATCGGACAACAGCTTTCTCGTGGGAGATGCGCCCGTTGTTTATTTTATTATTAATTAATACGTAAATACTCATTTGGACTAGAGGATAATTTTTGGGGTCGAGAGGAATATGCTCTAATTTTTTCAAGTCCAATTATTCGATTTTGAGAGAGAAATCTGTGATTTATGAAATGTAGTAACTTTGAGGGTTGTGATTGCTCTTAATTTTTGTTCACATATCCAGTGCTTCAAAGTGTTTACGGTTATATCTTTTTCATTATTTAAATTTCGATTATTTAATATTATGGCACAAATTCATAAAGCAAAAAATCTTGTTCACCCTTGTGACTATATTTTCTATGAATTCTTGATGAAGATTGAAAAACTGGATTTTGAAAAATTTTGGAGCAATCGATCAGAAGAATGACACGTGGGTCGAGTTTTTGATGAGAAAACATTTGTTGGGTGTAATAAAATGGGTACTTGATTAATTTTTAAAGTAATTTCCGTAAAAAAAGTTTTAGGATCAGTTGAAATTCTAGCGAAAATAAAATGTCGGCACTAAGTGGAAAAAGTGTATAATTTTTCTAGCTCATAAAATATCAAATAGTGATTGCTTATTACCTTCAAACCGAAGTACTTTTTAAAACATGCAGATGTAATTTCAATTATATAATGCCATACTTACTTTTTAGTTGAGACAATAAAACTTGATTAGTTTTCTTTCTAACCAGACAATCATTTTCAATGCGTAATGTCAATCTAATTCTAAATTCAATTTCCATTCGTTCAATTTAACTAGCAATTTTAGCTAGACACAAACGACTTTTATCATCCAAATTAAGGTTTGCAATGAAATTAAATGAAAAATATTATTTGCAGATATTTGACGAAAGCAGTCGCAGATCGAGGCTACAGTCCTTTCGTCGTGATCAGACCAGAGAACGAGGCGAGCCAGAGTCTGTACAAAAAGCTAGGTTTCCGGAAGCTCTACACGACGATAAGGGCGACGTTCACGCCGTACGACTGGGAGGAGCCGGAGGAGTGTTCGATAGCCCGAGAGAATTTAGAAAACGCGGTGCGACAATTGAAGGTCGAGCAGAGAGTGATCGACGCGTTTCAGGCCGACGAGGAGCCGACTGTGATGGCAGAGAACGAGGATCTGGAGGGCGAGGAAACGATAAGAGATCCAACGGAATCGCCCAAGGACGATGAAGATCCTCAAATCGAAGAAATCGCCGAGAACGGCTACGAGAGGGAGGACGAAGTCCTCGAACCGATCGAGGAACAACCGGAAGATAGAATAGAATCACCTGACAAAAGTTCACCGGACAAAAATTCACCGGACGAGACGAGTGACGCGAAAATCAGTGTCGAGGACTCTCCAGAGATCGCCGACAGTAACGAGGGCGATGGAGGAACGTCCACCGAGCAGAACGATTAAATTCGCTTCCGCAAATGGATTCGCGAGCTCAAACGTCCCGAATATTCACTCGTATGTCCGATAATAGAGAACAAATATGGTTTTCGGGCTTCTGAGACGTGCGCTGAAAGAAAAAAAAGGCTCACGAGGATACGGCAGCTTTCTCGCAGATTTTTTCTCATCGTTTATCAATGACGATACTTTTCGCTATTTTTCTTGCTTCGATTTAGAAGCTTCCTACCGAATAGTCCTTTTTGACCTTCGTGATAAGCCATTGCTTACTTTTCGCCAGGATTTTTATATTTTTCTTTATTCTATTTATAATGCTACTTCGAATAAGATTCGAATTGTTGATGCAACGAAATTGAACAATATTCGATTGAGACCTATCGACAAATATTCACTTTATTTCGAATTCAATTACAAACTATTTGCTTTGCACAAATGTAAAATCCTGATTGAGATGATATTTTACAGACTTGTGACTGGCGAACGTTTGTGCAGGAATGAGAGGGACGTAATGAAATTTCGAACGATCCGAAATCCAAAAGATTGCTGTTGTATCCTCAATTATTGAAGCCTGTCTCGTTAGTGGCTCGATCGATATATATTTGATGACATATATAACTGAAAAATGAGAAAGATAATTATTTTAACACATTGCGCGAAATCACTAGCGAGACAGCGGATTAGCGACTGGCTCCGATCGTCCGTACGAAGATTCCGGTACTCTTCGTACTTTGTCTCATATCATACTTAGAAGAAAAAAAAACTAAAAATAACGAAGAACGAGGCTCAGGACCAAAAATAAAATAAAACCAAGTTTCAAGCTATGAGGTTATGAACGATTTTTCGAGAGCTCGCGTGATCTCGTAGTTAGGAACTGTGTTTCCTGTCGGAAGGAAAAAAAAACAAGCGCAACGTTTACGATTTAAGAAAGGAGCTTACGAAGAGAGGGGAGGGAAAAAAAATAACAAACGTGTTCGAGCAAATGTAACGCGCAAGTCGCGACGAAAAATTTGCGTAGTGTCGAGAAGAAAAAAAAAGAAACAAAATATAGTTCGTGTAAAAGTTGGTGAAGCTGGCGTATCGCGGTTCCTCAGTGAGCGATCGGCGAAGCAATCTGTGATTATTATTTCTCTGTATAAAAAAAAAAGATAAAAAAAGTGATGTAGAAAAAAAAATGGGGACGAGTGTGCGGAGCCAGTCGCGGATTCCTCGGGAATAAAACGCATTCGTTTTCTTGTATCGTTTCGTATTTCGTTTTCAGTCACCGAGTGACCGGAATTACAAAAATATTTCGTTGAAGAAAGTTTACGGAGCGTGGCGTGAAGTATGAAAAAAAAAAGAAGAAATCATGAAAGAGGGAATAGTATTTACGATAATTATTGATATAATATGTATATGATTATCGCGCAAAGAGGAGTCTTGCAACCCCAGCTCGACTCGGAGATGATCCTAGTCAACTTATAGTCACTTTAGATAGGTTACTAACTTGTATAATTTTTTCTACATTTCATATAGCGGTAAAAAAGCGAAAAAAGAGGTGAAGGAGGATGAAAAATAATGTTCCAATCGTGGAAGAAATTTGATAATAATTGGTGCGTAATGTTTGGGGGGCGGTGAAGAGACGTGACAAAAGAAGCGAGTCGAGTTGGGGCTGTCGAAGAACTTCTCAAAGGTCACCCTAACCACCGATAAAGTATAAATCAACGGGAGGGGGGAAGAAAAAAAAAGCTGAAGAGAGAGTGAACATTCCTTTCGTGCATTTTCCGTTTCGAACACTATTTTCGGGGGCCAGCTGTGATACTTTACCCAATTCACTTTATGCTCTGATTACAATTTTTATAGTCCAAGATGGAAAATTAAGGAAATTGAAAGAAGAGAATGTCAAATGGTCCTTTGAAGGGCAGCTAAATTTGCAAAGAGGATCACGCACTTGTTTGGAATTTACTTTTTAACGCGGAAGAAATAACGCCTCGTTGTCTTCCTCGTGATCTGATTTTAGTAATCGGGCGAGAACGTCGCTCTTTTGTTTTTTTCTTTCTTCGTATCAAACTTTGTTACATTCCGCATAATTGTGATTGCGTTTCATACATATGTATAAATATATTACAAATATATATATTATATATATATGCGTGTGTGTGTAGGAAGAAAAATGTAATATTTTCAAATCGATGCGTCAAGCAAATCCAAATAGAATTTGGTATAAATCTTTACACCCAAGATTACGAGACATTAAAGAGAAAAGAACAAAAAAACCCCAGTCACAGGGACATAATGCGTCAATTAGAGTTCAAATCTGCGGATGCTTAGCTTGGATCGATAAGAAAAATAAGAAATAAGACGAATGAAAAAAAAAAATGTTACAGAATCATGTAATACGATATTTGAAAAACGATATCTGAATATTTCGAAAAATTTGCTCGACAACAGAGTCAAGTCCATTTTTGGCATTCCAAGTTCTATACACAGGCTAACATCGGTGACGTTGCGCATTAGCTGTAAAAAAAATCAAGTTTAAGATGCGCGGAGGAGAAGAAAGCGAAAAAAAAATATGACGGATGAGCGAAGAAACGTATAACTAAATAAAAAATAACGATGCGGAAATGCGTCGAGTTTTTCTTATATGGCCAAGTGATAAATCTCTCCGTTCGAGGGCGTCTCTGCAAAAGATCTTTAACAAATCGCTTTGCGCTTTCATTTTTCGATCTTGGCACAGCTGTACGGGTACAAAAATAACCTAAAAAAAATATGAAAATAAATAAAGTATATATTTCGGTGGAGGCTCGACGATGCGAAAACTATTTTATGGCTGTCAATCCAGAACGCCAAGAGATTTAAGAGTCCGCTTCTGTTTCGATCGATAATCGTTCACGCCTTGTCTACGGAAAATGCGAAAAAAAAAAATACAGAAAAAGCAAGAAAGTGAGCAAAGCGTGCAACGGGGAGACGAGCGCGCTGGTCAAGAGAATTGAAAAACAACGAACTAGCAAAAAAAAAGTAAAAGAAGAATTAAGAATTTGAAAAATACACGTAAAAAGAAAAAACGTACACGACACAAGTGCATTTTAATCCGCCATCTTAGCTAGCTTTCTAGCTCTGTAGAACAACAAGAAAGGAGAAAAACTTTGTCTCGCGATTAGGCCTAATGAAACTTGTGTAATGATATCAAACACCCTATTTTACGAAGAGAAAAAAAACACACACACGAAACAACAACAAAAATAATACTATGTAAATATCGCCTACCTTTAAAATCTGTCTCTCTCTCTCTCTCTCTCGCACGTTGCGTTACCGCGGCAACAATAGAAAAATCATTGTCCGTCAAAAACAAAAAGTCCTAAAAAAATGTAAAAAAGGAATAATTATACTGGAACTGAGAGGCGAGTCGAAGAGAGCTGGTAATTTTAGGGAGAGATGAAATCCGTGTCCTAGACGAAAGAGCTCGGTCGTTTCGAGAAGAAAAAAACACGTACGAACGTACCGATCTCGAAGAAGAGAGCCAAAAAAAAAAAGATTTCATAGACCTGTGAGTGAGAATGTGGAAATAAAGAGAAATAAAGCAGGGAAAATGGGACTAAAAAGCTTTGAGTAATAAACAAAACAAATGAATATTTCCGTGTTAAAGGGTGTATCATTTATTTCATTAACCTCAAAATAGGATTAGAGCACGCTCTGTGCTTTTGTTTTCCTCTTAGCGTCATCGCCCGGCGCTGAAGCTGAAGCTCAACCGTCAACAAGCGCGCGCACTCGTTGCCATGGAGATGCCGCGCGTAACCAACCAATTGTTGCTGTTACCGTCAGCGCCATTATAGCGTTGGTTTTATATGCCCGCGCGGCGTCCTTCGGTCGGTGCACGCGCGGGACCAACGGCGTGTTTTTTCGCGCGGTTTTATACCGTTTGTTTACATTCGCGTTCACTCGGTTCGAGGCGATGACACGATAAAGCACGAAAAATGTGTCCTCGTGACTCGATTACGTACTTGCTGAAGAATCTACTTTTGCGTTTGAAGATAATATCGCGATGATTTGATTATCGATGAATAATCGTTTCAACGCGGAAATGACATTACGTATCGGCGGATCGTAAATTTGGCACAAAAAATGCGAAATAATGAAAAATTTGAATGCAACCTCGTGAAAATAAAAAAAAATCAGTTCAGAGTCATTTATGTTACGGAATATAAAAATACTGCATGAAAAATTCAAGTTAGAATTTCAATATTTTTTTTATTTTTCGATTCAACAATTTTATGAGTAAAAAAGTGTTTCGGAACGCGAAAAAAGTTTTTTTACAGTTTGAATTTAACGATGAGGTATAAAAATATTCTGCATGGGATTTAAAGTTTTTGAACGAGCATGGAAGTTTCCTCGTAAATGAAAAAAAAAAATTCGACCATTTTGCGCAAGTTCGAATTCGACGGGAAGAGAGACGGAGTCACGACTGGTGCTGCCGCCACTGTGTACGACGAGAATTTCTCGAACCCGGGCCCGCCTCACGGGTCCTCGAGCGCTCGCTCAGATAAGCCGGAAAGAAAAAAACGTGTTTGAAACTCGCAATCAAGTTTTTCCTATCGCTGAACTGTGTTCGCTCTCGCGAGGAAAAAACTAATTGCGCGCATTTTAAGAACTTAAAAAAATGGAATACATGTATAATTTTTTCACGAAGTTTAACAACGCGAGTGTAAATAGATAAGCCATAATTAAAAATTTTTTCCATTTTTTCACATTCCTCGTTAAAATAAAACACAAAATTCAAAATAATTTTATTCAATAAATAATTTTTTGCAAATATAACTTTAAATGCTTCCTGTATAATTACGTTTATCTCATAACACATAATTAATAAAATTAAAAATTAATTATCGTTAATTACCTTATAATTGAAAAAAAAATCAGGTATTTAATAAAATTAATAAAATATTCAAGTATCTAATAATACGAATTTTAAATACTCGACGACTGAGGAATTTCGAGTAAGGTATTTAAAAACTAATCCCTGATGGAAACGTTCGTTAATTCCTGACTCAAAAATGAGCGTGAAAAGGGAAAATAGTTTCGGAGTAGGAAAGAGAATGGAATGGAGAAAAGTTCAGGTAAAGAAAAGACAGTTTAGGGAAGAGATGTCAGGGAATTCGTATTATTGAAAAAGAAAGAAAGAAAAGAGAGAAAAAAGAAGAAGTACATATAGTAGTAGATGCACGCGGGACAGGCGGCATCGGCGCAGTGGTAGGGTCGAGCAGCGTGGTAGAGATTGAAGCGAGGAGTGAAAGAAAACTGGAGAGCAAAACTCTCGGCAGTCGGATCAGTGCTGCGCCATGCACGCCGGGGCGACGTACCTCCGTAAACTCGTGCCCGCTCGTGAGTTTTCGTCCGCGCTCGGAATCTCGTCGCGGGTGGGGGACGCCAGTGTATCCGTGACGTCACATAATTAGAGTAAATACAAAGTAGTCTTGATGGGACAGTGGCGTGCGCCACACCGTGAGTCGCAGGTCCGCGCTCGTCAATTTTACTGTAGTACATCGTTATATACATATATAAATGTATATATAAATAGATATATACGTGTGTGTGTATGTATATATAAGTATATAAATAAATATCTAAATATACACACAATTTTGCACGTACGTGAACGTGTGATATAAACGAAGAAAAAAATTTCTTTTTTTTTTAATTTCATAGTGAGTGAACGAAAAAAATTTTTTTTTTTAAATATCGGAAAATAAAAGAGTTTTGTTTTTAAAATCCGTGTTGTGTTCGTCGTTTGTACAGTTCGAGGAGGAGGAAATTAAAAAAAAAAACAGTGCTCGGGGCAACAGTGATGTGAAAGTGTGATTTATCAATTAAAATTTATGTGTATGTGTACATATATGTATGCTTATATGTGTATGTATACATATATATATTTAGATGAGCGTGAAATCAGTGTGTGAACCACGGGAACAAAAAAATGGATAAAATAGAGGTGAGTAAACAATGTTGATATTAAATATGTGAAAAAAAAATTAAAAATTATCTCACCAGCGCGTCAAATTAATTTATATTTTGAAAAAAAAAAACAATTTTTTACCGTCAATAACATTCGAGCTCGTTTCCGAGTAATGGAGCAAATAAAAGTAACAAAAATTGGAATTATTCGATGGCTAAACGAATAATCGATAATTCTTAATTAATTTTTAATTTTTACGAGCCGCGTGGCTCGTCGGCGTTTTTCCAATTTTATTTCTCTTCTCGTTCCTCTTTTTGTCCCGTATCGAAGGAAAAAAGTGACAGTGTAGACATTTTCCAATCATCGTGAGTGACCAGTGGTGGGGAGGGGGGGGGGGGGGGATCGGAGTCGGGGGGAGGGGGAAAAAGAGTCGAAAAATTAGGAAGACAGAGCGCGAGGGTGGGGGAAAGAAGAGAAGAAGGATCGAGGAAATTTGGTGGGGGGAAAAACTCTGATTGTGCAGTTAGACATCTGGCAACGGAATAAATTCGTCTTCTCGGTATATAGCGCGTCGGTGAGTGCGTTTTCGTGCGCACGTGTGTATGTGTATCTTTTTTTTTTCATTTTTCAACGAAAGATACGAGATTAGGATTAGTTTATTTCTTTCGTTTCTGTCCTCGTCGATCGTTTTTTTTTCCTTTTTAATTTATTTTTTGACTTTTTTCTCACACTCTTGCGTTTCGTACCCGCTCAAAAATCTCTCGGCTCTCTCCCGGCCCCCAGCCCGCGGCTCCCGGCTCGCCGCCGCCCCCACCAGCGAACCTTCGCCACTTTCCGCGCTTCCCCCACTATTTTCACAATTTGCGCGCTCTATCCACCTCTCTTGCATTCTCTGTTTATACTACATATAACTCTCTCGCGCTTCTCTTCGTTTCTCTCTCCCTCTCGCTCCTTTTTTTTCGTTTTTTTCTCTCTCTCTCGCTCTCCGTCTCTCTCTACTCAAATCCATCGACCACCTCTCGTTTCTCTTTTTATTATTTTTTCTCGCTCTCTCTCTCGCTCTCGCTAGTCATCCCTCGAGTGAGAAAGAAAAAAGAGAGAGGGAATGTATTTATAGATGTGCCTTAACCCGATTCAATATCATCGCCAATTCTTATTGTCTTGTGAAATGAATTTTGAATTATACGATTTTTATTTCTTTTTCATTTTTCTTGGAAATTGTTCTGGATACTCATTTTTTATTTAATGAAATTTCATATCAAGACGAAACGTATTTGGATTTATTTTATTAATTAATTTTAATGCATATTTGAATAACTTGATTTTTTTTCTTTTGAATTCTTTTTTAAAATTTATTTATATTGTTTTGATTGTATTGAAAATTGTAAACTTTTGATTTTCGCCGAGAATATGAATAATTGATAAAAATATTGAATAATATTAATAATAATAGAAAAATTTGAATGAATGAATGCATTACGACATATTTATACGTAAATATATATAAAATAGACGAATGTCGAAATGTAAACGCTTGTATTGGAGCTGCTCTAATTTAACACAGCGATTATTATACAGAAACTTGTTTTTGTTGTTTTTATTCTTTTTTTTCATTCTCTCGCTCACACTCGTCATTTTTACGACCTCTTATCTCGTTTTCTTTTGTGTGTTTTCTTTCTCAATAGTAAATTGATCGATCTTTGAGCAAAACGCAAATCAATGCGTTCTTAAACGTTATTGATAACAAATAGATATAAAAAAATATTGATATTGTTAAAAAAAATATATATATATTTCAATTGTTTTTTTGAATTAATATTCATATTCTTAATTTTGAATTTTTAATTGAAAAAAAAAATTTATTTTACGTTTGCTTCATGCAGCAAAAAAAAATTTTCTGTTCAAATTTTCATTCTATACTTAGTATTCGGATGTCATACATTTTAAAAAGCATTTCTCGGAATTTGGATGATAATTTATTTATTTCGGAGCGAAGAGAAAAAAATGTGGAATTTGCGTATTTTCCACGAGTCGAAATCAGTGTGCGTCGGATGTCAAATAAAATATGCGAATGAGGCGAATAAGGATAACAAAATAAAATCAATAATGGAAGCTCGGCGACCTTTTACAACGCTCGAAGCTCGCAAAGTTATTTATACGAAAAAAAGGTTAAGGTTTTCCGATAAATGTGTAAATGCTGATATTGTAAAAAAACAAACAACAACAAAAATCAGGACTTTTCGATTAATTGATCGATGTAAGACAAAATCAAGAACAAATGAAAAAATTATTTTTAAATTTTTTCTGAATAGACTAAAATTAAAATATTGAGAAAAAAATGATTTTTTTTATCAAGAAACGATAATTAATTAAAGAATAAACGAAAAATATTATCAAATTCGAAAAATGAACAAAAGGGAATAAATAATTGGAAATTATATTTCAAAAGAATTTTGAAAAATTTTAATTTTGAAGAATTCGCGAAAATATAAAAAATTAATCTTTCCGAAATAATTTAACAAAAACGAAATATGAAGAGCAGAGCTACGAAAACATGGAATGAGGAAGAAAAATGAAAATATTTGGAAAAAAATATTTTCACGAGCACAGTCGGAAGTTTAAAGAAAAATAAAAGAAAATCAATATTCGCAAGTTTGCGAGACCTTCGGTGTTTGAGTCATCCTAAATTATTGGATCACTACGTGGCTATATATTTTTTTTCCTTCGATGTATATATACGAACGATTTTCTATCTCCGTCCCTGTCTTTATCTCTCTCTGTTTTCTGGCTGCCTGCAAAGTGTCTATTTAGGCTGAGGCAAAAATATTTCTGTTACTCTCTCCGGTTTTGCTTCTTCTTTGACGCTTCTCTCTTTTTCTCCTTGGGCCCTTTCCTTCTGCCTTCCTTCCCCTCGTTTCTCTTTTTTCTCTCCTTCTCCCTCATCCCTCTCGCTCTCTCTCTCTCGCTCTCTTAACGTGTATTCCAGGAACCGAGCCAAGCCATTTACGACTTTCCGTCGTTGCCTTACAAACTAGCGAGCTAAAATCTCTTTTTTTTCTCATTTTTGTTTTTCAAAATTTCCCTTCCCCAAATTTCCTTTTTATATTTCATTGTTATTTGTTTCACTTACTTCAGTTTCTTCTTGTTTTTACTCTTATGAATTTTCTCAAATTATTTTCATTATTTTTATTCACGTTACAAATTAATGAGAATTTTAGTTTTTTGAAAAATTGTAATTCAATTTTTTTGATGAATTCATTAATTTTTTCTTCAAATTCCTCATCTCGAAATTTTTTCAAAATCAAATTTTCTATTCATTTACATTATTTTGATTCGGCACTTACAAATTATGATAAGATAAAAATCTTTTTTTAACACATTCTTCTATTTCGAAAATTTTTTCCCCATTTTCAGTCGTCGCTTTATTTTGAATATTTCTTTTTTTGCTTCACTATCCTTTCCCTTTCCAATCCCTCCATTTTCATTTGCTCGATTTTTGGCTACGTTCTTGAAACTTTTTTTTATCATTTCTTGTACCTCGATGCCAATGATAATCTTCGAGAGTGTGCACAGTGACGAAATTTTTTCCTCTCCTCTTTTTGTTCTGTTATCAATCATGCGTACAAATTACTGCTTCACTTCTCGTTTCATTTTTTCTTATTTTATCTCGCTCTCGTGATTGGTTAATATAATACTAAAAAACATTAGCTTTCTCAGTGATTTATTTAACGGCATTCGTCATGTGCCTTTTACATGTCACGTATTTTTATCAATCTTCGCACAGATATATATTTTCACATTTTTATCGTCATTATCGTCATTAACGTTATCTCTCTTATTATGATTTTATTTATTATTATTTTCATCATTTTAAAATCCATTATTTTTACTTTTGTCGACGTCGCTTGCATTTGACGAATAAAAATGTACAATTTTTCATTTGAATTACAAATTTTCATCGTTTGAATGGAATAATTGAAAAAAAAATTCAATACATACTTGGAATACTTGTGACGTGGCGATTTAAAATTCTGAAATCGATCGAAACGTCGAAAAAAAAAAATTGCGGATGAGAGAGCGGGCAAAGAGTACAAAACTTTTATGAAAAATCGAGCCTCTCACTTGTTTTTGTTTTATCAGCTTTATTGATTCAGCCATTTTGAATTAATATTCACATTTCGCGTGCGCGAACGTCAGAAAATAAAAAAAAGAAGGAGAGAGAAACAACAACGGGGATCGAAGATATTTTTTCGAGCGAGATTAATTTTGTGCTTTTGTTATTCTTGGAAAAAAATAGTTGCACCTCGAAAGTCGGAATTTTTATAAAAATTCTCTTCGAGCCAAGAATAAATTTGCATTTGGAGTTTGAAAATGTTTGCTCCATTCCAGTTCTAAATTTTTAATATACTTTTACAATACTTTTTGTTTCTAACGCTATTATTAATTTAAAAAATTATTAAAACACATTTTGAGTTAAAAAAGCACGTTAAAATTTATTTAATTAACCAAAAATAAAATTTTCCGTAAAAATATTTTATTTCAATTTTTAATTCATATTTTAGCATCAAAATTGAAGCATACATATTTATATTTTGTAGTCAATAATAATAATATACTCGTTGAAATAATGTACTCATAAAAATAAATTTTTTATTGAACGAATAAATTAATATCCTGCATATTAATTTATTTTTATCCAAGCTCTAACGCGTTCTCGAATCGAATTTAAATTTGCTCATACCGTGCAATAGCTTTTATGACATTTTACCTCATATTTAACCGAATAACATTTTTTGGCAGAAAACAATTTTTTTTTCCCATAAAAATGCGAGAACGTAATGTTTTTTAATTAACGACGAAAAAAAAAATGTACGTTGAAATAATTTGGATAATTATTGCAACGCTTGGACGTTTCGGTGCACGAATATATTTTTTTTTTTTCTCGTTCTCCCTCTTTCGTTCCACCAATGCGAACGTTGGCTCGTGTCTCTTTGTGTGAGATCTCGTTCTCTCTCTCGCTCTCTCGCTTTTTCTCTCATTCCCGCTCACAGCGCTCGATACTGTGTCCTCGATGTTCATATTCATTTTTTTTTCTCTTCTTATTTTTAAATTCCCGCATAGGCGTGTCATCAAAATTTTTTAAACCGTTCGTGGAATCTTTTATCGAATTTTTTTCATCTCTCTCGTAATTTTCAACATTTTTGTACAATTTCAAAAACACGAACGTGCCCGTACACATCGCCCGAGAGATAATTTTTCGTGACCGGAACAATGGGACGAAAAAAATAATAATAATAAAAATCGTCGTAAGAGTTAAATTGAAATATTTCTTCAAAAAGTCACGAGACATCTTTTTCCAAATCATCAAAAAAAAACGAAAAAAAAATTAATTTTTTTCAAGAATTATTATTATTATTATTTTTATATTATTATTAAATGCCGTGTCAAATTTATTCTCGTACGAAATTGCATAGCGAATGGAAAAGACCATTTCGTGTCGTGCGAACCAACGAAGGAGAGGAAGAGAGAGAGAAGAGGAAAAAAGTGGATTTAAACACGACAGGAGTTTGAGAGAGTGCGAGCGAGAGAGACCGAGCGAAAACTCGAAGAAATAGAGAGCGAGCGAGAGGGAGAGAGAGAGAGAGAAATGTGCGAGTTGACGGAATTGATAGAGAGCGAGCGAGAAAGAGAGAGTGAACCGCCCGAGATCGCTCCGTCTTCCTTTCTATCCTCGAATATGTTTATATCTATCTCTCGGCTACGTGGAGGGGATAAAGAAAGTGGTGGGGCACGAAATCCGAGGATACTCGTTTAGTACACACGAGAGATTCCATCTCGCTTCTCTCGTTTTCTCATTCTTTTTCACTATTTATTTTTTTTCCCTCCTTTTTTTTCTTCCATTTCTTTATTTTACTTTTTATGTTATTCTTGTATTATTTTTATGTGTTTTATATATGAAGTTTTTTCGTTTATTTGCTTTTTTTGATGGGTGTCTCGATTTTTGTTTGGAATTGGATTCTTTTTTATCTCGCGGAACGTTAGCGAACATTTCGATCGACAGAATTCGTTTTCTTATGCGAATTTTTTTTTTTTTCGTTTATTGATCCATTTTATTTTTCGTTTTTTTTTTATTTTTAGGTCTTTGTGATTTTGAGAGGTTTTTTTAATTTTATTCTTGATACATATATGAAATCAAACGGATTCTCTCGTGCTCTAGCGAAAATTCTAATCGGCAAAATTAGTTGTCGCGAGGGCGCCAGCGGCGCGGTGGCCCGCCGGGGAGCCAAGCTGAACCGCGTGGTACACTCGCGCACGAAAGTCACGCTGACCGCGATTCCTGAGAGAAGAAAGAATTGGAAAAAAATTGGAGGGGAGAAAAAATTATGAAACCAATAGCGGCGGAGCGTGGAATCGGCACGCTGACATCGACGCGGACACTCCAACACACCTTGGCTCGAGTCTCTCTCTCTCTCTTTCTTTTTTTCTCTTCGTCAACGTTCCTCATTAATTCCTCGATTTTTATCACCTTGCCAGTTGAATTAATTGAGATCGGGTATAGCCGCCGTTCGGGTTAAAAAAATACACACACGCAAAAATAACTCTAATCGATTTTCATGCAAATTTTTTTCTTTTTTTTTATAGTTTATTAAACCATGCAAAATTTTATCAAAATTAAATTTAAATAGAATTCTTTTTGCTTTTATTTAATTTTAAGTGGATTATTGTTTTTTTTCCTTTTTCACTTTTTATTTCAATAATTACATTATCGATATATGAATCATTTTCGTTTCTATCACCTTGTCAGTTCAATTAATTGAGATCCAGTATTGACGCCGTTCGGATTATAAAAACATATACATGCGCAAAAATTCCTCTAATCGATTTCCATATGAATTTTGTTTCTTTTTTTAGTCAGACATTCTTTCAACATTTTATTAGAGATAATTTGATTATTTAAATCATTTATACGATAAAATAATTTTATTTTCAATAAATTCATATTAAAATGATAAAATACTTCAATTATGTTGATAAATACAACAAAATAGGCTTTATCACTAAAAGTGTCTCTGGCTTATTGATGTTAGTTTTTTTCTTATCGCGAGAACTCGCGAATGAAATTTCTGGCCTTGTCAATTTTAAAAAATTATAACCCAATGTAAAAGTTCTTTCGAAGGACGCTTAAAAATAATTTATTTTAAATATGGTATTTATTATCATAAAAATCTATTAAAACAATAGAATAATTTCAAATTATTAGAAAAAAATGTATATACTTGAAACCGTTATATTTGCTCAGCTTTTTTCCCCTTATCAAGAATTCGCGAACGAAAATTTCGAGCGTATACATTTACACATATTATAAACTAAGCGCACGTATATTATGTGAGGTCGCTTGAAAACAATTTACTTTAACAAATTATATATCATACATTATTATTCAAAAATAATGAAAATTAATACACAGCATACATTTTATTATATTCATTAAATTTATCAATAATTATAATAATGAAATATCAAAAAATAAAAAATAATTTTTTTTAAATGTTAGAAATATTTTGTCAAAAATACACGTAAAAAATTAGTGAATGAAAATAAAAAAAAATCGTATATTTTGTAAAACTATAAATTTCATTGATGATATTTACACGAGTTATTTATTTGTCACTTGACAATTTTTGTTTCTTATCGACAATTGTCGAATGAGAATTCCGAGCGAATAATCAATTTGTTTGCGGATAAATGACTCTCTTCGTTATGAAATCATCGTTGCAAGGCAAAAACGTCGTGTTTATCTTGCATACATATATTTTCACAGGCGCGATGTGTCACGAGATCTCTCGCACTCGCCCGAGCGCGTGTCGGTAAATTCAGCAATATCCTCCCTCGGTATCGCAGGCAACTGCATCATCGATCGAAATTTTCTGAAATTCCACATCGCGTGCGGCCAATGTAAACCGGATAAGAAAATGAGAAAGCCTCTCGCGTCCTTTCTATTTATCATTTTTTATTCTTTGCAGCAAATCATAAAATTCCTTAAAAAAACTTTATTCGTTTTTTTTCTAACGAATATTAATTTGTCTAATATCAATAAATTTGAGTAATTAATTATAATTAATTAATTATTTAATTAATTAATTAATTAATTAAGTGAAATTAACTTAAAATTAAATGATAATAAAATTATTCAAAATTATTTGCATTTCGATTTCATTATTTAAAAAATGTAAAGATAATTAAATAAATAAAAAATAAAATGTATGCAATTTTATAATTTTTGAATAAATTCTGCATAAATAAATTTTCTTTTATATCTTTCTCAGACTTTTTTCTTTCATTATTGATTTTATTACGGAAACGACGTATCCAATGTAACGATTTGGAACAAGGAAATGAAAAAAAAAATGAAATAAAAGATAGTGAAATCCTTATCGAACGGTCAACAAAGAGGTGAATAAACGAGGTCGAAACTCATATACATACACATTCGTAATATCTGTATAAAAGTTGTAATGTACATACGTTAAAAAAAAACCTTGAAGGAATTAGCTTGACGATTGTTTCCACCAACGACATGCAAATTTCTCGTTTCGAGATTCTCGCGATTTCACTGTCGATAATATTTTTCTTCACGCCGAGTCCCGATGACAGTCGAGCATTAAAAAAATTTCAAAAATGAAAAAAGCAAATAAAATTTTTAAACCAACATATAAATTACTCTCATTTTTTCCACTAAAAATGAACGTTTTCGTTCAAGAGTACATTTTTCATCAAAAGCAACCCACTTCGTTGCTTCTCTTGTTGAATAAAAAATAAATAAAACGAAAAAAAAAAAACATTTTTTTTACAGTCTATAAAAACTTTACGAGATAATTTTGGCGATGTTACTCTCATTTTATATATTTCTTTTTCTCCCATGCAGGAAAGAATTACGATGGTTGAAAAAAATCGAGAATATTCCTTAACCGGTGCGAGAGAGAGATGGAGAAAAAAATCTTCGCGCTCGGACTATGCGCGCTCGTTTTTATTTTTTCGCGAAAAAAAAATTTTTTTTTGTCTTTCCGGAATAGAATACTTCGTCTCTTTTCGACACGACGAAGGTAAACCATAAACGCTGTTATTATATCCACCTCATTCCTGCAGGCAGGGTCGTTCGTGTACGTTGCCCTCTCTCACTCTCTCTCTTTTTCTCTCTTTCGCTCATTTCATCCCCACCCAGCGACATTTCATTCCCATGCGCAAACACGTGCGCGTGAGATCAACCCTAGAAACCTGGAATATAGTTTTTCCGCTCTATATTCGTTTTTCTTATTTTCTCTTCTCTCTCTTTTCGTTCAATTTTTTTTTCATTTCTTCTTCTTTATCTCTCTCTCTCTCATTCTTTGCTTCGTTTTCTTTTTTCGTGCTAACGTCACGTCGCTGAGAATCGTTAAATTCGTTCATGCTCTTCTCATATCGTTTCTTCCTTCGTTCTCGCACTTCCTTGATTTTTAAAAATTATTTTTTTGATTTTTAAAAATTATTTGATTAATTTTTTTACTATTTTCATTTAAAATTTTTTTTTTATGATCTTCATTTTATTGAATTCATTTTACCTATTACATTTCTGCGAATGGAGACTTTTAGATTTTTCTTCAGATAACGCGCATCTTCGCGTTTTTCCATGACTGTTGATTTTTTCGATCTCGCTTCGACTCTTTGTGATTCTCATCGGCGAAGATTGCGCAACGAGCCTCTCGCTCATTCTCGTTTCGACATCAATAATTAATAAATCTTAAATTACGAATTATTACTTTTTGCCATCCTCGACGTCGTTTTCTCGGCTTTTCTTTTTCCGTTGTCTCGTTCCTTTTTCATCTTCACGCTTCGATTTTTTTCGTTGTTTAATCGAATAATGATCCGTCCTCGATTCCTTTTTATCTCGAAAAATTTATTCTGAAGCGTTTTTACTTCGAAGTGAGGAGGAAAATTATTATTCAATTAGCGTATCTCTTTTATCTTTGTTTCGTCAAAGCTTATTTACTTATCGAGAAGAATTACAATGTTTTGCGAAATGTAAAATTTTTTGTATCCTCGCTCTGAGAATTGACAATTAAAATTAATTCAAGGTATTTTAATTTAAATTATAAATATCGCGTGCTTTTTTATACTCACAATTCCTAAACCAATTTGAGAGCAATGTAAATCGAATAAAAATTAAGAATTTTGATTAATTTTATAAAATGCATTTTTATGAAAATTTATTGTTTACTGTACATTTTTTGAATGTAAATAACTTTTTTTCGTTATTGTACATCTATCCTTGTTCCCCTTATAAAAAAATCGATTGGAAATTACAAATATGGACTGAAATGAAATTTTCATTGCAAATTAAATAAAACGAACAATCAAATGTAAGTTTTTCAAAATTTTTATCAAAAATTAGACATTGCAAAGAATTTCCTTTTTATTTTTCTGTTAGGACAATTCAATTCTAAATAATTGAACAAAAAATTCTTTACTTTGGGAATTGTATTATCGAAAGCGAAACAAATATTAAAAGTATACCGTGAAATATTCACGAATACTTTGCAAATATACAGTTCACATATCGTACTCCTGTAAATAGGTAAAATAATATAGGTGAAATAATAATACTCATACAGTCTAACGTCACATTACTATAAAAATTCAAATAAATAATGTCTCATTTTGTATAACAAAAGAACATTCGCGTCGTATTTTATTTCGCGATTATCTTTGTTAAATACCAATTGTTTAAATATTAAGGACAGATAATACATTTGTGAAATTGAAATTAAGCGATCTTTTTTTTTAAATATGTAATCATTTTGAAATCGTTTACGTCATGGTTAGGCCAACCCAATTTTGTTTCCGTTCGACCTTGGTATGTTCACTCACTTTAAAACACGTTTCGCAAGAGACAGAGTAAAGAACATTTCGTGAAACCGAAGAAAAAGTCACGTTGAATTAACGTCGAGGTTAAAATAAAACTTTGATCACATTTTCCCGAATGAAAAGACGAAACAAAAGAATTCGATTTTCAAATTCATGCCACGTCAATGTAAAAATAATGTTAATTGATAATTGATTACTTTTTTATTTCTTAAATTCAAATTCAAATACAAATATTATTTTTAATTTAAACTATTATAGAATAATAATAATAATAACAAATTAATTTTGCATCAAACGATTTGAGGAAAAAAATTTCACGTCGAGGTTAATTGCAATTTAATTGTATTTTAATTATGTTTTCCTTGACAAAGTACATCCGAATGTACCGCAAAACGTTTCACTTCGTATCAAAATCTATTTTTGTTACTTTCATTCAAATTTTACTTATTAAGATAAAAATGTGATAAAAGAAAGTTTATTTGATTATCTAATTTATTTTGTTCATGGCATTTTTCACTCCATTTTCGTACTCTCAATTTTATCAAATTACAAAAAATGGCGATGTCGAGAAAAAAGAACCGTTCTCACGCAATTGCCAATACAATTGTATCTGTCACCTCACGATTTCAAGGACGTTATCTCCTTATATAATCGCGTTCAAGACCGCGTTTTGATTCGAGAAAAAAGGTGACTTCTCATTCGAATCGAGACGAAACGTTTGAACAAATTCACATTTTTTGCGGAAAAATTTTGTAAACGTGAAAACCTTTAGAATCAATTTTTTTATTCCCTCTATATCAAATTTTGTTTGATTAAATTTTCAACGAAACTTTACTGGAAAAATTAAAAAAATATTTCTGCAATATCTGAATTGAAAGTAAATTCAATTTTTTCTTTGTAATCGTAATTGCTTATGACGCGATGTCATTGTTTCAAAATTGCGACGTTATCACGCAAGTGAGAAATTGAAAGTGAAATGTTGGATAGTTGAATTTTCAGAATTTGACGTAATGATATTTCTCTTTTGGATCTAATGGTGATAGAGGGGTTTGACTTGTCTCTGACCGGAGGGGATTTTGTTGGAGAAAATGTTTGCGCAGCCAATTTTCCGAGTCGCTGTTCGAAAAAGAGACGAAGCGATATATAGAAACGATATCACCGAAGTTCGCCTCGTTGGAACGCAATGACGAAAGGAAACTTTTGCTTTTTTTTATCTCGAAAAAAATTGTTTATTGTGTTGTACGTCACGTCCAAGCGTCTCCAAAATATTGTTTTATCAGTAAATTTATGAAATTACGATTCCATTTCTCTGGAAGAAAATTCAATGAAATATTTAGAATTAGTATAAAAATACAGCGCGATGATATTTTTAAAATAACTTTTAGAATTGTTATTGAGATAAAAAGAAGAGAAACAATTCGGGTGAAAATATAATTTTAAATATTGTTAAAGTACTATTACATTTCGGGATAAATTTCATTTTGTTATTGTTAGTCAATTTCAATTACCTAATCACATCCCCAACCCCCGCCCTTTTTCGAGTGGGAATATCAAATCATAAATTTGTTGAAATCGCAAACTTTGAGCATCACTATGCCCCCCCGCCCATATTGATGCTCAAGGGGGGATGATGAGAGTCTCCCCTATTGTAACCCCACAAATCCCCCCTTTTGGGAGGAGGCAAATTTGGTAAAATTGCAAACTCACAGCTTCGATATTGGGTGGAGGGGCTTCCCCCATTATAGCTCCGTAAAACCCCATTTCGGGGGGGGGGGGGTACATTTGGCGGAATCGCAGACTTACAGCTTCGATGTGGGGGGGGGGGGGGGCTTCCCCGTTATATCCGCATAAACCCCAATTTCGGGGGAATCCAAATTTGGTGAAATCGCAAACTTACAGCTTCGATGTGGGGGGGAGCTTCCCCCATTGTAAACACCCATTTCTGGAGGGGGGGGGGTAATTTGTTAAAATTGTAAACTTTGACTGTCAATACTTTTGTACAGAATACTTGCCTGAATGAATCAATATTATTAAACAAAAAATTCTTTTATTTCAAATCCTTTTTATACATTTGAGAAAAATGCATTTGACAGAAAAATAATTGTTTTTCTATGTCCATTCGATACGGAAGAATTGGGCGAAAAGAGGAAAGAGAGAAAAATATTCCATATAGAGAGAAAAGGGCGTCTGCATGGTTGCGAGGTTACATTTTCTCATAGTTTCGTCCCTGCTTCTGACGTTATTAGTTCGCCTTTATAACTATATGTATACAGCATATTTATATCCTTGTGCACATACCTATATACACGTATGTTGAATTTGTGGGCTCAAACTGGGTAAAATCGTACTCGTGTTTCTACGTCATTCTATATTTATATGCACACACGCAGATATACATACGCAGTGCGAGGGGACGAAAAACCTCGTACACATAAGAACGTTCCGAGAGGAGCCTCGACGTAATTACTGCTGGGAATTGGACAAATGGAAAATGCATTTTATTTCGTTCTCGATTATTTAGTGTAATATATGGAAATTGAGAATAAAAAAATGATAATATAATCCAATTTCTGTTCAAGAATTCCTTTTTTAAATATTCGTCCCTGGTATTTATTTAAAAATTTTAAGCTCATATTTATTTTTTATACGTACGAAATAACGATATGATTATCCAAAAGTTTACAATGATTTTTTTTAATTTTGAAGATTATTTTGAAATTTTATACTTGGGCTATTTTTTATTCTTATGTCGTTTTGACGTTAGAAATGAAAATCTGAATGAGCTTTAGGCACTAGGAGCTCGTTTTCGTCATTCGAACGCAAACAACTGTTATTTGTATTGAAACTTTAATGACATTTATATGATAATTATGAGTTTCCTTTTACAATTTTTTAGTCTCTTTATCTTCGTCTATTATCTTTGTGTACCATTTTTTAAATTGAACCAGAATTTAAAAATATTCGAAATACAAAGCAAACATGATTGCCATTAAAGAAGATTAATGGCCCTTTTATTGATTTTTTTTATGATAACGACGTTGAAAAATCATCGAAAATTAAAATAAAAAAGAAATCCTCGACTGAACAGGAAAATAAAATTCATAAATTGCGCCGATTACTCATAAAAGCTATCATACTGAAACTGGAAATTTTTATCCTCAAAGGAAAATGTATTTTCCGCTGAACAGTGCCAATTCATCGAATCGATCAAAGCTAGGACACCTCAATTGAAAAACATGATCTTCAAAGGATTCTGAGATAAAAGAATTTGTGCAATAGATTTTTTTTTAAATTCGCACAGGCTGTCTCAGCATATGCCAAATATAAATGTCATAGTAATTGTAAAAAAAAGACCACGGAAAAATTTACAAATCCTAATCCTCCTAAACTAATGGAGCTATAGAGCCTTGATTTTTGCGATTCGGAACCCCCATAACTTTTGAGATGTCTTAGTGATATAGTATTCGTATTGGAATCTGACATGGAGCAGAGTTTAATGTTATAGTTAAGGGTGCAATAATGATTATAATAATCGTGATTTTTTATTGACTCTGCACCACTACACTAGTTGGATTTTTTGCCACCAGATGTAGTATTTCTATTGACTACCACTACTATTGACTATCACTACTATTGACTATCACTACTATCAACTACCACTATACTATTGACTATTACTACTATTAACTACTATTACTATTGACTATCACTACTATTGACTACTACTACTATTAACTACCACTAATATTAAATACCACTACACTAGTTCGATTTTTTGCCACCAGATGTCATATTGATGATTCCAATTTTGCCACCAGATGTTCTCAATATTAGTAATAATAATAATAGCAATAGCACATAGTAGCAACTATTGAATGTTGATTTTAGTATGCTATGAAATTTTAAACAAAAACGAAGCTGGTTAACATCAGTTTCAACGCATTACAATTTTTATATGTAGCCAAAGTCAGAAAAAAATAGACTGATACATTAAAATGACTGAGTCTTGATGTCATTTTTTTAGAAATTTTCGGACACCTTGTAGAATTCAGCGCGCAATCGCATCATTAGCCTCTTCCGATTGGCTCGGTTTTTCCATCAAATGACTCCTCACTGATGCATCGTATTGAACCGTCAGGTCCGTTGGACTGAAAATTTCATCATGAATATTATTTTTTCAATTTTGACAAAAAATTCTGAAACGCCCCATATGCAAAAATTTTGTTAATGCGACGGTAAATGAGGTTCGGATTATGATAAATCTGTCGAAGATTCTCTCGAGTGAATGATTTCAAGTTCCATACTTTTATGACGCATTCACGGTGGATGTCACCAAAAGTGCACTTATCGAGGTATCCGTTCATTCTTCCTCGTCGCACGCTCGCTATTTCCTCGTCGAGTGTTTTTCTCCCTCTCGCTCGCTCGCTGTACTTCCTTCGCTCTTTTTCCGTTCCCGTCCTCGCTCTTGCTCGCTTCACCGACGTCGCGCTCCATCTTTCTCGCTCCTCGCGCTTAGACGCTTTTAATAATAAATTTTCAACGCTTGTTTACCTGCTCGCAAGGCGACACACCCGGGCAACTGAACTTCCTGTGCTCTCTCTACGGTCTCTCTTTTTTCCATTACAAATCCTCTTTCTTATAAATCACAAACTCGTTGAATAATACGAAAAAAATTTTTTTATTACTTTTATGTTTTCTCTTTAGTTTTTATTTAGCGTAACTCTTCAATTTTATTTCACGTTTGAAAGTTGGAATTTTTAAATTTCCTCCTGCAAAGATAATTGAATGACTATTTCTCGTGCGAAGATTATATTGTCATCAATTTTGTAGAGTCACATTTTATTTTTCATCGAACATTTTCATTACTTTTTTCATGATAAAAAATGAACATAAAATGGATTATAGTATATGATAAAAAAATGAGTCGCAGTTCAACAATTCTTGGAATTCGAACTGAAAATAATTTTGAAATGAATATTTTTCATTAATTTTAATTTTTGTTTAAAAATTTGTTGATTAAATAAAAGTCAAATTGAATCTATGAATCATGATTAATAATGAGTTACAATTTAATTTTCAATCATTGAATTAAAATGATTAAATTTGAATTTAAACAATTTTCTATCATATTTTGAATGTTTCTTATAATTTGATATTTTTCATAACATTTTTGTTATGATGATTTTTAAAATTGCGTAAAAAATTCTGTAATATATTTGTAATTGAATGGAGAAAGATGATCAAATAATTCGATAAAAAAACAGTGGCATTTAATTTTCAATTCTGGTTTACACATGCAGCTTCAAGTGGCACTTTTCCACTTTTCTCGGTTTTTTTCGAAACTTTACATACACGGATAAATCGTGTTGTTTAGCTCCGAGATAAGCCGAGTTTATCGATTACGCTCGCTGCGTGCACGTCGCTCCTGGGCGCTTTGACTTTGAGATAACGCTCCTTGTTATATACAAATATATACAAAAAGTGAAAATAACAGCATATACATACGTGAAACTGAGACAAATCTCGTGACCTCGTCACTTTTTTACTCGAATTTTTTGTCACCGCAACAAAATTTTTTTAATTCATTACAAAAAAAGTGACAATTTGAAAAAAAATTTCGAGTTTATTATTTTTTTTACTATTTTTATTTATCAATTAGCATAATTATTTTAATGATCTATTTTATTTTATGCAAAACGTATTAAATTGAAAGATTGAAAAGTTGCGTATTTTATTTTTCTAAAGAGAAGAGGAGAGAGAGAGGAAGAAAGAGGAAAATAAATTTGTTTCCAAGAGGATTGTTTTTTGTTCTCGTCGCTTTTTGCTTTTTCATGTTTTTATGGAGAAGCAAGCGTTGGAGGGAAGGTTCCCGCGGGGTGGGGATAAGTCTGTGCTTGTGGATGGCTGCTCGACAGTGTGGCCAACCTTGCAAAGTGAATATTTTACCGAGAGCCAAGTGGTCTCGGTCACGAGACCGTAAGATGAAGCAATTTTCGAGAAAATCGTAAAAACGATTCAAGCGAAAAAAATTTTAATAAAATATAATACTAGCTGCAAAATGTAACTTTCGAAATGAGAGAAAAAAACTCATTAACCTTTTCGAATAAAAATCTAGATCCGCTGGTTTGAATAACAAATTAGCAAAATGAGATTTTTTATTTTCTACTCAATTGAATTTAATTGTTATTAAATTTTCTTAATTTTTTAATTATATTGTTACAAAATTAAACTCGGAAAATCGTGGACAGGAAAGCCCAATTAATTAACCAAATGAAAATTTTTAGGTATATTCACAGTCTTAAATATAAAATTAGGAAAATAAGGTTTCGATTGATTTTCTCTGTAATTGATATTAATTATTATTTTATTGTTAAATAAAAATTAATTAAGCTCCATTCCATTAAAATTTCCGAAAATATAAAACACTCATTAGTTCTTTTAATTTGAAAATAATTAATTTAAAACTAAATTTTAAAATCAAAAAATGTCCTAATTTAATAACTTGCAAAATAAGTTGTAAATGTTATACATTTGCTGAATTACCAGGTTTCATATTTTATTTTTGCGAATTTTATTAATTGTAAATATTCAAACCAATTAATTTACAATTTGATGAATTTTATTTCTGATTTACTTAATATTTCATCAAACTAATTGGATTTTATGTCATTAATTTCCATGACCCAGAAAAGTTACCTTTGCCATGGTAAAATTATTTCCAATTTATCTGAAAGGTGAAAGTTTTCATGAAATATTCGTTTAACCAATTAATCACGATAAATTGTGAAAAATATATTATTGAAGAGCTCTTTTACTCGAATTTCGGATCGATTGGTTTCCTCGCTCGCCAGTTAGAGCCAGAACTTTCTCGGGCGCACATTCTCCTCTATACCTCAGCCCCCTCACCACCCACCCCACACTGAAGCGACCCTTGATAAAATATTTCAAAACGTCAGAGAAAAATGTGAAAAAGCGTTTTCACCGAATTTTTTTTTATAGAAGATTTTTTTCTCCCAAAAGAAAAACTCTACCGCACCAAAAGTAGTGAACATTTTTAATTGAATGTCATTTTCAAAATGGTGTACTTAATTAAATTCGAAATTAATTAAAATTTCATTTAGAAAATGCGACGTACATATTGTGACAAAAGAAACGAAACACATTTTATTTTGAATTAATTTTTTATGTTATTTAATTAAACCTGGAGGAGGTTTTTCTTAGATTGTATTTATTTTATTATGCAATTAGAACGAAATCTTTATTTTTGTATTCAATTGAAAAAATCTGCGCTCGAAGCTCACTTTTCTCCAATATTAGATTTTTTTTCCAATCTTTTATTCCTCTCACCCTTTTCTCATTTTCTCGACCCGATTTTTCTCCTTTTTCTCTCTGTCATTTTTTTCCATTCACTATGTAAAAAATTCGAAAAGTTTTTCAGGCAATCGGGTCTTGCATCTACTCTCCTCGACTCTCAGCTCCATATGGCTCAAAATGAAAACTTTTTCATCCTCCCTTTCCCCCCCCACTTCTCTACTTTTTTCTTCGTCACCCTTTCTTATAGTCCCCTATAAAAATTCATCAATACAAACCCGTTAAGAGACACGTGCAGGCCCACATTTTTTATTTTTATTCTTCTACTCAAAAATTTTTTTCATCTCATTGACACAAAATATTTTTCTCGTCGCTAATACTTTTCGCGAAATTCATTTAAAATTATTGAGGTAGGAAAATTCATAAGAAATTAAAAATTTATTATTGGGAAATTAAATAATTAACGATTATTTATGGAAATAATCTTGGTCGGTCTGAAATGAATTTGTCGACAGAGACAATAATTCTCACTTCTTTATATTTAGAACATTCTTAATTATTGAGATAAAATTTGCTAAAATTGAAACCATTCCTCAGTGTTTGAAGAGGTGAATAAATTTTTCTTAACATCTGTCGTTCTTTTTTGGACCATACTTTTTTTCCTTGTGACATGGAAAGTTAATTTCGTTTCAAAAAAATACTAAAAATCATCAAAGAACAATTTTTTTTCTTTAACAAACTATTCGAAGGGATTTTCTAAACTTTTAGTTGAATTTTTATTCAACAATTCTTCATTAATAAATAATTTATAAATGAATACATAAAAATAATAAATAATTTAATAAAAGCTGAAAAATAAAAATAAATAAATCCTAAAATTATAATTTTTGTGCGTAAATATTTCAAAATTTCGCAAATTCTTTCCTATTCATGAAAACTATTCATTTGACGCGTACAGAGGAAACTGAAGAGGCAAGAGTCATATTTCGATATATATATATATATATAAACGGGAATTCACAAGATTCTTGAGTTTATATACTCAGAGAGGTTGGGAAGAGCGACTGACTCGCGAAAGTGTGAGTCACGGAATGTCGATTCTAGAAATAAAATTTCACTTCATAGCACAAAACAGAACTGCGAGCACAAATAATTGGTGCATGCTGCCCTCTCTCTCTCTCTCTTTTTCCTCTCTGTCTCTTTTTCTCTTATCTCCCGTCCTCCCTTCTTTTTCTTTTTTTTTCCTCCGTTGAGCTCGCCTCGCTTTAATTGAAGCCACATCGGTGCCAATTAGGAAAAAAAATGTATTCCATAATTATTTCGTATTTTCAGACTCCGTGTTTTCGTACACAATCTATTTTCTGTCTCTCATTTTGAACTGACGCTTTTTTATCTTTCAATCCAACGAAACTTATTTGCTCATTTTTTTTCAAATTAATATTCTCACACTGTTTCATTTTTGAGTTTCGCACGCAATTATCGCGAAATTTGAATTTTTTTCCACTTCGCATTGAATTCTCAAAGTCGATCTATTGAACATTATTGCGTTAATTATCTTCAAATTATTCATAATTATAATTCGAGGAGACAAACAATTTTATCTTTTTTCTTAGAATTTCTTATCGAATTTATAATTGCGAGTCCAATAAAATTTTCGAGCTCCCTTTTATTAAATTTTCAAAATCGTGGTATTCAATTCCAAAGAAAAAAAAAAGAAATTTTAAAAACGTCTTGAAATTACAAATAATTGGTTTTAGAAAAGTCGAACAATTTTCTCATTACTTCGTCAAAGAAAGGAAGAAGAGAGCGCCTCGGGAATGAGAGCCGGAAAAAAGAGCAAGAAAGCAATGAAAAATAAGTAAAAGATGAAATGATTTTTTACGACGAGAAGCTGGGAGGCAGGGAGGAGCAGAGAGAGAGAAAAAAAATACAAAAATTGGATGACCTCGCGAGGATTCTCTCTCATTGAGGTGCGAAACAAAGTTACGTGGGGGAAAATTCAAGAAAGAGAGCGAAAGAAAAGAGAAAAGAAGACACACAGAGAGCAAAAAAAAAATTGTCATGCGCATTGGCCGTTCGAGAGTTTGATGTCCCGCAGAAACAAATAGAGGGACATGTGCGCGTCCGGTCATGGGCATTTGCCCCACGTCCGAATCTTCATCGCTAATAAAAAGAAAATCCAAATATACACGCGCATGAAATTCCTAAAAAAAAAAAATCGGCGCGAAAGTAGCGAAAAAAGGGAGGCAGAAAGTTGGGAAAAGATGGAGCAAGGGAGGAAAAAAGGGTGGAACTACGAGAAGAAAAAAAAGAAACGCAAAAAAAAAAGCGTCAGAGCCGGCCGAGTAACGAAAAACCTTTCCGCGGGAATAATAACGATAATGACCCTAGGGCCCCGGATAATAATAACCTCTTGCGCAGGCAAGGCGAAGGAACGATGCCAGAACTCAGGCCTTTTTGTCGAGAAACGTCGAATTGGTGAGAGTGAGAGTGAGAGAGCGAGAGAGAAAGACGAATAAGAAGAAGAAGAAGAAGATGAAGAAGAAAGAGAAAAAGGGAGAAATATATACATATATGTATATTGTGTGTATATATAATACATATACATATATAGAGCGAAAGAGAGAGGGAGAGAGAGAGAGAGCGACAAACAGGTTGAAAAAAGATAAAAAAGTACGAAAATGAAGGGACGAGGCGCGAGAGGGATGTAGCGAGGTGAAAGGTGGGGAGTCGCACCAAGACTGAGGCTCGTACCGATGCACCGATCCTCACCGAGCTTTCCCCCACTCGGCCCGAAACGTTATCCCCCACCACGTGGGGCGACCAACCCCCTCCCCAGGTAGCTGTAGGGGCGAAGTTCACCCTCGCCTCTCTCTCTCTCTCTCTCTCTCTAGCGATCTTTCCACGAGGAAAATGAGAGCCAGAAAGCTCGAGCTTTTTCATTTTTTTTCCCTCATTCCCTCCCCCGCGCTTCGACTCACCCTCGACCTTCCCCACCCCCCGCTCACCCTTATATTTTGCCGTCCTCTTTCATCCTCTCGACCCTCTCCTCGCTCTCTCTCTCTCTCTCTCTCTCTTTCTTTCCTTCTTTATTCGGAGCTTATTCCAAAACACCCGCTTGAAATACCGTCGAGATGAAATTTTCAAACGACCGCGTTGCAAATATTTTACGCTGTTTTTCATTATTTTTTTTGATTTTTCCTTTTTTTTTATTATCCCATTCGATGCAGGGTCGTGCGAATTTTTTTTGGATTAGATTTTCCTCTCCGAGGGGATGAGAGCCTTTTTTTCCAAGTTTTCTTTTTTTATATTTTCTTTGAGCGTAATCGTTTCGACGAATTCAATGAATTTTCTCGATGCTGTAACAATCGCGAAAGTTTGTTATTCACCCGGTCCTTGAATTATTCAGATTGAATTAATTTAACAAAAACACACACCGAGAGGACGGAAAAGGGTGGAAGAAAAAGCGTGCAAATTAGAAACTTGTGCCGAGCACTTGCTCGCTATTGATTATGCTCTCCAAGAGCCTTTTAAAGGGAAAAAAGAAATCCTTGACAATTTTGTTTTCGCATTTACTCCGTCGTATAATTGCTCTCTCTCTCTCTATGAATGAACGAGAGCACGAAAAAAATCTTTAATTAAGAAATAATGAAAAAATAACTGAAAATCCATTGAAACAAATAAATTCGAAAATAATGAAAATTGATGATGATGCATAGAAATTAATTAATGCGAGGAATAAAATTGTTTTAAATTTCCATTTATCACTGGATTTGGAAAAAAAATGACAAGGACTTTCATCACGAAAGCAAATAGTTCGAGTATTTTTTTTTCTTTTTTTCAATCGACGTGGAATTGACAGAGAAAAAAATTGAAAAAAACGTATATATAAAATGGTTAAACGGTCGTAAGTGCTTTGTTGGGTGTCGAGTCAAGTGTATCTGTCACAACGCAGCCTCGTTTCCTCGTGTGCGCGCTTTTTCCCCGTGTTTGTTGAAATCCGTGGATCTCGAAGTCGTGTTCGTGTCTCTCCCGCTGACTTACTCCGCATCGGTGCACGAGAGCGAAAAAGACACCGAGCTGGAATGAAAGAACGAGAGAGAAAAAGAGAGATAAGAGAGAGAGAGAGAGACAAACGAGAGGGAGAAGTGTGTGCGTGCGCGCGACTCCGTTTTAAAGCTCCGTTCACAAACGTCAAACAACGTTTTTACGTGACGAATTTTCGTCTATCGATCCGACTCTGACTCCGACTCTTCGTCTAAGCGCATTACAAAATAAATATTTTCATTACGTATCACAAATTATGGGGTAATTATTGTTAATTAATTTATCCGGAAATATTAATTGGTTGTGAATGAAAATTTGGTGAAAATATGGATTTTGTTTTTAGTTGGAATATGAGTAAAATGTTTGAAAATGTTGAATTGACGAAATTTTTATTTCAATTTAGATTTCAGTTCGATTTTATTTTGTAAGAAATAAATAAAAAAATTAATTAAATGTTTTTGTGATAAAGTATTTTTTAAATGAGAGCATTTAAAAATGGAGTAAATTGTATATATTTTCAGATATATACTTTGAACTTCATTTATCTTATAAAAAATTTGTCTGTGAAGAAAAAAAAACCGGAAATGGAGGAAAAAAAATGTATCATCAAATCTCTATTTTCGACGAAAATTTCCCAAGAGGTTTTGACTTCGTTTCAAAAATGCTTGGCCATCAATAAAATAGGAGATTTTTTTTCAAATCCCAATTTATCTTTTGCTATATATTTTGTACATCAAAAATTTATAAAAATGAGAAATATTTTTAAATCAGAGATGAAATTTGTTCAAAGTTGATCATAAAAAAATTTACTCCCAAAGGTTAATCGACAAAAAAGAACAAAAGATAGTAAAAATTAAAAAATTTTTTGCTCGACGTGACATTCTATAATTCGCCAAGAGAATAAATGAACCAGTTGATTTCGCGAATCTTTTAATCTAAAAAAAGCAAGTTTGAAAAAAATGTATTTTCGTGCACGTGATGCATGTGCGTATATTTTTTTTGTCGAACGGCCTCGAAGTGTCCGCATTACGGAGCAAAAGAACAGAAAACTCGAGGCACCACTGTCTCGGTCTCGACTCACGATCTCGCCATCTCTCTCTTTCGCTTCTCCGTGATTCATTTAGCGTGGACACTCGATATATGGTTATTTAAATAGCGCGAAAAAAACACCGAATGTTTTCAATTACGATGAAAAAAGAACAGTCGACCTTAATTAACATTAAATAAATTATTAACAATAATTAGTACAATTAATTCAATAAAAATTTATAAAATTGTTCTTTAAATACCTTAAATATTATGATTAATAGATATTAAAAATTAACATTTTGTTAATTTAAATTATTTAATTTATTAAAATTTGTATTTATGTATGAAAAGGCAATTTTTTTTATAGAAGATTTTTTTTGGTGATAAAAATTGTTGAAATTTAGACTTTGTATCGTCAACAAGAAGTCGACAGCTGTGGCAGTCAACTTTTATTCAATATCAATCGACAGTTTTCCGCATACTTTCGAAATGAGATTAATAATTATCATCTTTTGAATATAAATAAGGAGGAAAATTTAATGTAACGTTTTCAAATGTTCAAATTATTATTAACACATAAAAAACTCATAAAAAAGTTCGATTACGATTTTATTGTTTTTTATGTTTCTGCTCAGAATACGACTGGTATAAATTGCCTATAAAACGTTGAATTTTATATAGAATTTCCCATAAAATGGTCAATTTTCACCATTTTATAATTCTTCAATTTTCATTGCTACAGATTTTTAAAAACCGTCCCTGAATTTCGAAATAATTTTTTATCAACCGTGTCAACAAAAAACACGTTTCACGAAACATTCGTAGTCCAAAAATAGGAAATTCCTTAGAAAACGTTTTACGTAGAAAAAAAAATTAATTCCAAGAATTCTGATAAAGATTTCGAGGCGGAGTGATATTATTTAGGTAAAAACGTTGAGGGAATCGTTAAACAAAAAGGAGCACCGAGGCGATAAAAACGGAGAGACGTTTCGCGAAATTGCAATTTAAGGAGAAATTAGAAATTGAAAAAAAGAAAAATGAGGGAAAAGAGAAGAAAAAAAAATGAGAAATGTTGAAAAAAAAGGTTGGAAATCAACGAAGCATGAACGTGATATCAATGGCAAAATAGTGCGAGAACGGGGTGCAGTGAATGCAGCTGGCTACAACACGAAACGCGATTAACGCTATAAATATACGCACACAGACGCGAGAGCTCGCGACAGCGAGCGAGGCCGAGAACGAGCGAGAGAGAGAGGGCGAGCGGGAGGGTCGAATGAACGCGAACAGACACAAATGCGCACGAAATTGTGTCCGTTCTTCCACACAGAGAGCAAAGTGAGAAAAGACGAAAAAAGAAAAAAAAATTGAAGAAAAAAAAAAGGAAAAAACATTTCCGAGATAAAAATGAGAAGAAAAAAATTGAAATAAAGTAAAATAAAAAATGAAAAGTGAATTTTCGCGCGGACTGTACCTCCTGAAACATTGGAAATAGGTATGACAGTGGTTCTCACTTTCTTCGATAAAAAAAATAAAAATAACAAGACACGAAAAAATTGAGATGTTGAAGAAAAAAAAAATGAACGTCGACTGTACTTTTGAAACTTTGAATCTTTTTGAAAATAATTCGCGTCAGTGATTCTCATTTTGGGACGAGGCAGCAGTAACGAGAGTGCGGAAAGAGATAAAAAAAAATTGGATAAAATAATTTTCGTGAGGAGTATACACTTGAAACGTTGAAAATAGTTGTGACAGTGACTCTCATTTTATTTTTATTTCTCGTTTATTTTAATGCGGTTCGGTGTATAGGAACTCGCGCACGAGGGAGCGAGACGGAGAACTTTATTCGCGAGAACCCGTCCATTTATCGATTCAATTATGTAAACCGACTCGATTAGACGTTATAACGTGTGCAAAACTCTTCGACGGCTGACAATTCAATATGTATGCCAATCATCCGACATTTTATTAATTTATTTTTTATTTTTTTTTTTTATTTCACATTTTTCCTCGTATTTTATTTTATTCTACATTTTATTTGATTTCCTCACTCATTGATTTTACGCGCCAACGCTCCTCGAATTTTTTAAATATTTTTTCACCGGGATCGAGTTCATTCTACCGAATCCAATCGAACACAAATTAAATATCGGATTTCAATAACTTTTCGAGTGTTTTAGTCGATTTTACTCTCGCGTAACATTTTTTTTCACCTTTCTAAAGAATTTCTTTCTGAAACAACAATAAATATAAATTTAAAATTAATAAAACAAATAAATATGTTTATCATCATTTTCATTATATAAAAATAAAAGAGATAAACAAAAATAAATTATCAATACAATAAAAATAAATTAATGTAAAACGAAATTAATAACAAAAATCGATTAATCGAAAATATATGAAGTTCAATTTTTCATTTTTGGAAACAAGAATGAAAAAACAAAATGAATTTTCGTCCATAAATTATATATATTTTCTCAGCGCCAGGAGAGTTTCACATAGTTGAAATCGGTTGAATTTCAAATGCCTGTTAAATAAAGCAAAAGAGAGAGAGAGAGAGCGGGAGCGAGGCTGAGAGAGAAAGAAAGACAGAAAAAGCAAACGAGCGAGAGAGGAAGAGAAAAAGAGCGAGACGACGAAGGTGGTGGAAAGAGGGGCACGCGGGATTCAGAGTAGGGGAAAACTCGCTGCAAAAGCATCGGGCTCGAGCTCTCTTCGAGACCCATTCGTACACTCCGCGCAAGCGAGTCCGCGAGGTCGAGCGATTTTCTTCCTCGCCGATTTTCCCTCGACTTTCCTCTCCCATTTTTTCCCTCCCTGCCACGAAATCTCGCGTTTTATCCGTCTCATCTTTTTTCCTTCCTCGTTTTTTCCACGGCACCCCGGGTCAGGGCATATTTTTTGACTGTTAAGAAAAAATAAAGAAACGAAATCGAGGAAAAAGCAATGAAACGAGTAAAAAAGGGGACGCGAACTTTTTGCCCGTTCTGTACGCTCCTCGCTGATATTCTCGAGTGTTTCGTTAATCATTGTCTTCCTGTTTTTATTTCTCTCTCTCTCTTTTTATTTTATTTATTTTTTTTCTCTTTGGACGTCTGTCTCTCTCTTTCTCGTTTATTATTTTTATTATTTTTATTGTTATTGTTACTGTTATTTTTATGATTATTTTTTTATATTTCGTACGCATTCTCTCCTCGCCGATAACATCGACGGGATTTTAGAATAGGAACGACTCCGCTGCATTTTTCGTTTACTCGTGAGAGAAATCGTGCAAGACGTTGAATTTGCATATCGGTATTTATTTTTTTTTTTAGGTCAATTAACTTTTTTTCTTTCATTTTTTCATTTACTGTTATTAATGTAATTATTGTTTTATATTTTGTGGAATTGAGAGTCGAGATAATTTTTGCTGATGCTTTTTATATTTCGTGGTGAGAGGGAATTTGCTTGGGATTTTAAATAATATTAATTAATTGTGAATAAATAATTGAATTTTTACGTTAATATTTTCTCTATATTTAGGTTTGGGAGATATGATTATTATTAAATTTAAAAAAATGAAATGTAATTGAGAAATGAGTAATGAAATTTTCATTCCTTTTACTTCATTAATAACGGTGAAATAATAAAACCGCAGAAGTCGGATCAATATCCGTATCAAATTTGCGAATATCCGTTTCAATTTTTTTTCGGGTTCATCTCAATATATTTTGTTTTCGTTTTATCTGTCAATACCGATTTTGTTATTATAGTTTAAAAATTGCAAAAAATAAATATTTTGGAATTTAATTTACATCTCAACAATTTTTTAAATAATTTTAATGAATTCATTGTATTTATGTATTTCACTTATTTTTTGCTCATTATTATTATTTTTACTATGAAGAAACCGAGTCAAAGTACACGAATTTTTATGCAATCGCGACAGCGTTTTTTTGGGATCGATTGAGAAACGTTTTTTCTTTGTTTTTTTTTCCTCAGAAATCGATAAAGTTGCGTTCAACGTGGAATTTATTATTATCGTCAAAAAATCGTCAGAGTACAAAACGAATCATAAATCAAAAACATTTAATTTTTATTTTTCATATAATATTTACAAACTTTTAAATATATTCAAAAAATAAACAATTTAATTTTTCATTATTTCTTATTATTATTATTTTTTTTTTATCAAACATCCGTGTCAGACTGTATACGAATTTTCATATAATCGATAGCCTTATCTTTTTTCGGGATCGATTGAGAAATGTTTTTTTCTTCATTTTTTTATGGAATCGGTGGAGCTGCGTTTAACGTGGAATTTAACGTTTGCCAAGCCAGCGGGGAGGGGGATCTCGTGACGCGTTAATGCGTCTTGTCCTTGACAGCTATACGTTAATGCTACAATTAGATGAGCGTCGAGTCGCCTTCCTTCTCTCTCTCTCACTCGCTATCTTTTACGTTCATCTCTCGCTCTCTCTCTCTTCCTCCCCGTGCATATGCACATTCTGTGACAGAATCAATGCAATTCATCGGAGTTGAAAAATATAATAGTCTCTCTCAAAGCCAGTTATCGCGTGTCACGAATTGTTTCTTTTTTTATCTCGTTCTCACATTTTTTTTAATCGTGCAACGAAATTTTTATTTTCCCATATCTCGTACACTCCTCGACTTATCATTCTTTAATTTCATCCGCGCAAATTAACATTTACAGAAGATTCTTCAATTATCTTATCTTAGAAATATTTTCCCAGCATTTATGTATATTTATTGAAATAGAAATTATATTTATTATAATATCTATAGTACGCTTTAAATTTATTCATTTTTTATTTCATTTATGTGGATTTTGTTTATTTTTCATAATAATATTTTTTATATATTCCATAATTTTTATTTATTTATGGTACTTTTGAAAATATAATTGGTATAAACAATTTTTTTCGAGTGTATTTAACATTTGTTTTTTTCATAATTTCAGTTGCTGGGCGGTGCTTGCTTCAGCCACGGTCCTTACACATTTTACAAAGCTGTGAGAATCGGTAATGGAAGAGTTCTCCGTCTCGGTAGCTTTTTCCTGACAAAATTATGGACCGACGCTGACCTGGTCAGTATCGGGGAATTACAGTTGCTCTGGTTGGATAGCCGTGGTTCGAATCAACCATTGGCATCGTTACGTCTATATTTTCTTCCGGAAAACACGCCCGACGGTCGCAGGAACACACACGGAGAGGTGAGTCTGTTTTTTTCATTTTATTTCCTATTATTATAGTAATATTGGTATTCATCAATAAAATTCTTTGGTGATTATTCGGATGATACCCCCCCTCCCCCTTGGAGGGGGGGGGGGGTTATAGTGTTTGATCTCCTGAATACAATGCTGAAAAGAAATCACGTCGGTCACCCCCCCCCCCTGCAAAGATATCGACAATTAAAAACAACAAAAGGCGAGGAGGGTAAAAATAACAAAAGGAGCAACTTTTTCATAATGTAAGTTTATGACAGTGGGGGGGCTCACCCCCCAACCCCCCTGCCGGGGCTTCGCCCCTGGACACCATCGGGAGCTTTACGCCTGAACACCACCATGGGATTTCTGTCTTTCTAGATGTGTGGGGAAAACCCCACAACTTTTTATGAGAGAGTGACCGCGACGCCAATCGTTTATGGGGTTCCGTTTGGGGGGGGGGGGGGGAATAAACTAACGTTTCCCCCACCCCCGGCCCCCTTGGAGGGGGGTATCATCCGGATAATTACCCATTGAAATCATTTTTGTTAATTTTTTAATTTCATTGTATTATTTATCAAAATCGTTACCTTTTTGGAATTTTAATGATTTGAAAATTTATCGATTATGTGATGAATATTTGGTAAAATTGTTAATTTTGAAGAAAAATTCTGAAAATTTATCTTTTTTGATGTCGGTAAAAAATTCATGTATTTTAATTGATTTCTTTAATGAAATTTTAGAAAAATTCCAGAAGCTCGACAATTTTTGAAAAGAATATAAAAAGTTTTCCATTTTATCAAGAAACGCGGTAGCGGCTCGACGCCAAGTTAAATTTATACTGAAACATTATCAATTTTTGTATGATGAAATATTATCAAAATTAACTGATTCATAATTTATTCAATAATTTATTCATTTAAAATGTATAAATTATCAGACAATCACATGAAATTAAAAATTTCACAAATTTCAAATGCTATTGATAAAAACAAGAACCTTCCAAATTGCATCAACGCAACTACTTGCATTCCCATCATTCTATTATTCAATTTCCAAAATTGAAGAAAAAAAAAATAAAAAGGAAAAGAAACAGAGGAGATATTGAAATCGAAAATGTTTCGTGATTCGAATGCGAGGATGATTGTGAATAAAAACGAAGGGGAAAAATAAAGGGAAAATCCTGGGACAATTTGACGTGGAGTAAAAAATAGCAAGGAAACGAGTAGGAGGGAAAAAGTTGGAGCGTGGCGTTACGAAGGGGAGGAAGAGAAGCAACGAGACGAGAGAAGAGAAGAGAAAAGAAAAAAGGTGAGAGAGAAAGAGAGAAGCTAAACTCGAAGCGTCGAGGGGCGAATAGGACCGTCCGGGGCAAAAAGGGCGGCAGAAGGGCGAGGGGGAAAATTGACGTAGGAAAAGAGAAAGAGGGTCGCTTTTCGTAGTGGTTTTTTGCCGTGTTATCCACACGCACGTAGGTTATTCGTACTCGTTCTTTGTATCACACTCACACGTTTATTCATACCCAAAAGAAAAAGATCTCGAAAAATTCGAATGGAATGAAAAATGTATATATGCGTGCTGAAGACGGAAAAAAAATACTACCGATTCTCTCCTTTTTCCTATCGAATACAATAAAATTAGAGTGTCAATATTAATACAAATTTATTTCCTTGTATTTATTATTTATTGTTATACTTATCATTGGTTTTTATTATTTATTTCAATATTTTTATTCGTTATGCATTATATACGAGTAATAAAATTGGAAGTCAAATAACGTAAAAATACTTTCTTATTTTTATCATTTATTCAATATTCCATTTTGTTTTTTAATTGTAAAATGTTTATAAATTTGTTTATCTTGTTGTTTTTTACAAAATGTGGAGTGTATAATTATTTAAATGTTTTTATCATACGGTTTTACGAGAATATTACAGAATTCTTTTTCAATCGTAAAATGCATGAAAAAATCATATTGAGACATAGAAAGAAAAGTATCGATTTGTGCGGTCGGGTCGGGTCAAGCCTTGCAATTTTTCAAGCGGAAACCTCAAAAATCTCAATTTTCAAAGGCCCCATCCCCTCCCCTCCATGTTCCCTTCGTAAAAGCCAGTCAAATTGAATTCCAAAATTCAATATTTCATGCACGGAATCCAATCTTTCAAATTTGAGTAATTAAAGAAAAATGCAATTTTCCTCTCAACCATTTATCGTGCAATATGAATTGCAATTACAGGATTACGAACAATTCGTACGTGATTGTAATTTCTTCCAATATTTCTGACTTCGAATTACACACTGAAAAAAATTTTCAAAAAATGATAATGTGTGTAAAGTTAGCCCAGCCTTTTTTGAAAATCCAAAAAACAAAAGTTGTGCTGAATTGTGCTCACTTTGTGCTATTTTGTGCCGCTCATGAAAAAATTTTTAAGTTGATAATAAAGTTGCTATGACCTTGGT